>JAANDH010000749.1:3138-144108 GCA_011799765.1 Nymphaea thermarum
AGGCAAGTAAAATTAAAGAGTGGCGAGATGCAATGGACTTAGAAATTAGTGCATTGCGGGACAATAAAACGTGGACCTTGTCTACTCTACCAAACGGTATCCAACCCATCGCTTGCAAATGGATATACAAAGTAAAATTTCGATCAGATGGATCCATTGAACGGTACAAGGCTCGTTTGGTAGCAAAAGGGTTCTCACAAAAAGAGGGATTAGATTACAATGAAACATTTGCGCCTGTAGCCAAAATGGTTACGGTTCGCACCCTTCTTTCAGTCGCTGCTGCAAAAGATTGGTTATTATATCAAATGGATGTGAATAATGCCTTTCTTCATGGAGATCTGTTTGAGGAAGTGTATATGCAGGTGCCGCAAGGATATGACCGTAAGGGGGAGAACTTAGTATGCAAGCTTCACAAATCTCTATACGGTCTGAAGCAATCTCCAAGAAATTGGTTTCACAAGTTATCTATGGCGCTTGAAGAATTTGGATTTCTACAGTCCAAGGCTGATCACACACTATTTACTCTTAAACAAGGAGAAGGTTTTTTGGCCGTTCTGGTATATGTGGATGACTTGATTATTGCAGGTAACATGAAGGATTCTGTTGAAAAATTTAAGTCTTTCTTGTGTCAAAAATTCCGCATGAAAGACCTTGGTATTCTTAAATATTTTTTGGGACTAGAAATTGCTCGGTCATCCAAAGGAATATATGTTTCACAACAAAATTATGCGCTCAACATTATAAATGAGGTTGGCCTATTGGGCGCAAAACCAGTGGAAATTCCCATGGAACAGAAGCATTGTCTAGATACTACTCAGAGTGAAGAAATGAAGGATCCCACAAAATATAGAAGACTAGTTGGACGTCTTATTTATTTGAGTATCACAAGACCAGATATACAGTTTGCCGTTCATGTACTAAGTCGTTTCATGCATACACCAAAGGAATCACATTTTCAGGCTGCTCTCAGACTTGTCAGATTTATTAAAATGAATCCAGGACAAGGCATTCTATTGGGCAAAGAAAATAATTTTCAAGTAAGTGTTTTTTGTGATTCAGATTGGGCTGCTTGTCATGAAACACGGAGATCTGTCACTGGCTATTGTGTCCTTCTTGGAGCAGCTCTAATATCATGGAAAACAAAGAAACAATCTACTGNTCTTATCAAGATCGACTACATTTTCTATGGATAATAGATTAAGATAGAAATTGATTATGTTGATCATAATCTTGTATACCAAAAATCTTGTAAAAGATATCGTTTTTTGTACTATAAATGTTGCTCAAAGAAATCAGTAAAGCAATGAAGTTCTCTCTAAGGATCTTCTCTTCACGCCTCCTCTGTTTTTTCTTCACAGTTGCCAAAATTCACTTGTAGCAATGGACGCGACTGTGGGCAAAACTCAATTCTGTAGCCACGGAGATTGCTGCAGTTGCCGACCTTCACACATTTGTCATGTACAAGCATTTCCAAAATCCAAAAACTTAAAAAACAAGGTGAAATAAATATATAGGATTAAATGGCCTTAATTTGTTCCAAAACTGTTTATGACATTTGCACAGACTACTCGTTGCATGGTGGGAAGCCCAGAACGTGGGCTTTGGATCAGTATAAACGGCGCAAATAAAAATGATGCCTATAATGATCTAACTTGATCGTTTACCATCCTTAGTTAGCAAATACCAGCAAAGATTCCCTTAAATAGAATCTACCTTGAAATTAAACACAGCGCAGCTTCACCATTTGATGATACGAAATTAAACATACAACAAACAGAACCAGTAAAAGCTTTTGCACGAGCAAGCAGGGGAATGATAATAACGGCAATACAATAGCATACAGACCTCAGCCGTGCTTAATTATGCTTTAATGAGTAGCATATATGTACAAACAAGCTAGTGCATAAAGGCGCTGTGCTCAACCATGCTTAATTAATTTTTGCAATTTCAGTTGCGTGGTAGCACGTATCTGCAGAGATGCACGGTGCCTAGCTAGTGGACAGCTCGGCTGGCATTAACTCAGAAGTCAAAAGGAAAAAGAGGAAAAAACTGATCGATGTAGCGACAGAAATGTCATTAATGCCGTTTCATATGAAGCTGTGGAGTTGTGCCACCACCCGCTGGCTCTCATTTGGGGTTGTGGAGAACAGACGTGTGATTTGACAGCCATTGCTGCATTGAGATCACTTCCAACTACGCTTTTCCTCATTTAGCTTTCTAAACCCTGTTAATGGTGAGCTATTGTAGTGGCCAGCTGATCAATAGAACCCTGCTATAAATAGGGCTACTACACAACCGCCCAAGTCGCTTCTCAAGTTAATTTCATCTACAATAGAAAGAGAGAGAGAGCTGCCCAAAATTGGAGTCCAGCTTCAAACTGAATTTTAATAGTATACTGGATGAACAAGAGGAGCATTTCATCCTACCTTTTAGAGGAGAGCCCCCTGAGATAGTGTGCTGATTCATGAAAATAATTTTGAAAGAATCTTAACGAGCTTTTTGAAATTTCTTAGATAAAGATTCACCAGGGTTTAGACTATTTGGGTGCTTGGTTGATGTTGAGTATACATAACCAAAAGCATCTTCTCTTAAGCAAACTTTATGAAGAACATAGTACTAGAATGCAAGAAAGGGATCTGGGTCGGGAGGATTATCACAAGGATCCAACCTACCTTGAAGAGGTTGCATATTTTGAAGGCTCAATATCCATGGGCAAATCACACTACTTTTTGGGTTGGAAACTTTTTTATCGGCTTTTTGGATGCACAAGTTCAATCAGACCGGCTGTCTGGATCAAAATCTTTAAATGGACTGATGAAAGAATATGAAGTGCTTCAACGCGGACGATGAGCATGGCGCCTTATGAACGTAACTTTCTCCGTTTGACATCATCAGCAGCGCCCCTGATCTTTTGCCGGGTAGCATCCATAGATATAACTACGGTTCATCGTTGTCATTGATTCTTACTGCCACATTTCCACTAGCAGCTAAAAGAGCTCCCGTCGGCTGCAAAACAAACAAAACTTTCACGGCAAAAGGAGTTACTCATGTTGACTGATGGATCAGCCCGGCCCCGATTCTGACGGAACTACTAGCAACGCTTAGCCTTCACAATATTATTTATTTTTATTAAAGGAAAGTCGTATGCCTTTTTAAAACATGTACATAATAAGAATTAAGAATGCTCCTCCTCCCCCGCCCCGAGAAAAAAAAAAGTTGAATATGGGTACCTAGTTTGAAACGAGTTTTTGCTGACTTAACCTCACAAATGATTTCAAACGAGCACAATTTAGAACGTTTAAAAGAAAAATCGTTGAAATTCGATGCGCAAATGAAACTTTACGAGAGCTTTAAAAATCAATGGTTTGAGAGACCATAAAATACATATCGTAACGTGATATTGTTTTCAATTTCATCGTGTATAGATGTGACATGGCCAATAATTTAGTAAGAAATAAATATTAAGTCGGTCATTTTTTCAAGTTCAGTTCTCCATTAGAAAAAGCAGCAGCTCTTACACCGAAAACTTGATGACTAAGACCAAGAATTTTTATATATTCAACTGTAATAAACTAAAGCATGCATGTTTGATAAATGAAAAAAGGTAGTCCTAAACAATTTGTACATTCAAATTAAGTTAAAGACATGCCTAAGTGTGTAACTAGAGAGAGAGAGGGTAATTTTTCCGAATTAAACAAGTAATGCCAACAACTTATGGCAGTTAGCATCTTTAAGTTAATTTACTTTGTTTGGACTTAACAATTTAACAACGTAGTTGCTTAGATAATAGATTACGTCATCTTAAAAACACAATTATCAGTTTCAACAATATGGTTGCATACTGGAAATGTGAAACCAATTTTATCATAACTTTATTACGATACATCTTTAAAAGTTAAAATGCCTTTTCGGCTAGTGCCTTCTCTAGAAAAGAACAATCCGCAAAGTCTCGCCAGCTGGTGAACTTTGGTGCAACCTTCGGTCTTAAATCAAAGAGGATGATGTACACATCTTGCCTGCTGATTGAGTTAAGAAAGCGTTACTCTTATTTCTTCGAGATCTAAAGGTTTAGGCCATTGGCAAGTATCTATATAAGCAAAATGCTCGGCCTCGGTAAAATGTTTACTACAGTATAGTTTAACAATTTGCCCACTTTTTGTTGTAAATTAATGAATGATTTGGGTTTACGTCCTTCGCTTCTTCTTCTCTTTGATATTTTGATACGCACACAAGCAAAGTGGTTGATGTTTAGGTTTATTTAACCTGCTTGATCGTCATTAAGCAACGGGAAATAGCATTAAGACTAGTTTTATAATTATCACAAGCTCTGAACTTTCTTTGAAAACTTTCTTATTTTTATATAATGTTGTGACTCATAAACACAAACTTTTTCTGTTTCCAATTCAAGAAAAAAGAAGTTCTGATTTTTTTTTTTTTCAAAATCTTATCGGCAAACTTTTTTCATTCCAAAACCAATGTTAGCAATTCGGGGTACCCTTCCCCAGGTAACTTTCATTGGGCCCATTTGAGAAACACCTCGATATATATATATATATATATATATATATATATATATATATATATATATATATATATATATATATATATATATATATATATATACTGGCTCCTTGCTGGTTCTTCTATATATGCATCTGGCTGTCTCACCAGTCACCCTGCGTCAAACAGCCAGATACATATATAGAAGAACCAGCAAGGAGCCAGTATATATATATATATATATATATATATACTTTTTTCGCATCGCCGAAGCATTGGACGCAGGGTGACTGGTGAGACAGCCAGATACATATATAGAAGAACCAGCAAGGAGCCAGGAATCATCGGGGATAATGGGCGCTCGAAAGATTTCCTTGAAAATCCATTTCCGTTCTGGAAATCAAGTGTAACTCGACGGTCGCGTTGTCTTCTGCCTGAAGTGTGGACTTAATAAACATCGCATAGATGTCGACTGCAAACGCCAACCCTGATCTCCCTCCCGACGTTCCAACTGTTTGCGTTCCATTGCGCCGCAGAAAGAGTATAAGGATGAAGAACGCTCTACTTTAGGTCTCCTGTGGTTTTCTGCACCGTTTCTCATCAGAAGGTTGAGCTGTCATCCTGTCTCTTACTGACTAGCCAGGAATTGAAGAGTTGGAAGGCAGTAGCATTTTGTAGAGAGAGAAAGAGAGGGAGAGAGTTGGTGGCTTTCGTGTTCTAGTGATGGCGGTCGACCCAAGGCAGATACTGGCTGGTTTCCTCACCTTAACAATGTTCTTCATGCTTGTCAACATGATCAAAAGAGATCACTTTGACACCATTGAGGTGGCCATTCCTCTCTTTTCTGGATTTGATTGATTTTTTTTCGGTGGTTATTTGCTAGTTTTGGGTGACCATGAGAGGATGATGTCGGTTGTTCTTAGTCTCACGTGAGTAAAGAATTTGATTCTTTTTTTTTTTAATCATTTTACTGTGAATTCTGTTGAAGATGGCTTCTTTATTATGGGGAATCATGCGGAAAATTAGGCTTAATTTTTTCAATATACTTTGTTTTCCTGAATGCTGCGCTTACTAGTCCCTTCCATTTTTTCCTTTTTTCTTCAGTTGCGTTCCGATGCTATGCATGCTCTCTTTCTTTATTAGATGATATATCCTGTAAAAGAAGTTACGTAGATGGCTTTTTTTGTTACGTGAATTTTTACCAAGTGACGCAACTTTGATATATGTCTCTTCTAATTGCAAATCATAATTAAGTATTTACGGTTATTTTAGTTGTCTCCATGACTACATATGCGAATTGTATCCATTTTAAGTACTTCATTCTTTTGAATTCGTGTAACGGGAGAACTTGGATTTCCTCTTAACGCTGCTGAAGAAAAAATTGTTTCCATGGTAGATCTGTCCTTACAGGGGAGTTCATTTGTCTCCATGGTTTTGATTGGACTGATTGCTGTCCTTATGTTCTTCCAGTTGATTGTTGGTCTTCCTGATCTCCTGTGGGAATTGATCATGAATTAGTGTCTTCCGCTTTCTGCAAAGAAATTATAGGCCATTTTTCTATTGATTCTTGGTATAACTAGCCTTAATTAGTGCTTGTTTTTCAATATTGAAGATCAAACAATCTCAAACCATCACGATTTCAGAGAAGCCGAGTACGAATAACATCGAGACAGAGAGCCGCATCAGCCTGTGGAAGGAAAATGATCCACTACTCAGACCTTGTTGGAGCAAACTCCAACCTAGTACTATTCCCTTATCTACTCTCAAATCGATCTTTTGAACATTAATTAACTGATGATAGGCCTAACTTATTGCTTTTCTTTTCTTTCTTTTTTTCTTTAGAGGAGAAAGGAAAGGGGTATATCACACTTACATTGATTAATGGGCCACACTACCATCTTTCTCAGGTAGTATGAAATCCCTAATTTTCTGTTTATTTTCTGATGATCGGACTAACTTCTTATTAACAGATAAAAATTATTTTGGTTGAATGGCCTCTTGAAATTTTACATTGTCCGTCCACATTCAACTCTGCAAGGCTTAATTGTAGTGTGCTTAGCAATCAACGCAGAAAATGGTGTAATTTGTGTGGTAACATGCTTCATAAAGTTTGTTAGTCAAGTGATGGAGTCCAAATGGTTTATCGATTTGATCTATAGGGAGATAACTGTCCTTGACATTCATGCGTCGCTTTTCGTTTATCCTCCACGATTCACAATGTTCCCTTCTCCTTTACATCAGATTGCAGATGCAGTAGCTGTTGCGAGATATCTGGGAGCAACTTTGGTGGTCCCCGATATCCAAGGAACCAGCTCAAGAGAAAAAAGGTGATTTTCATTCATTACTATTACTAATATATATATATATATATGTGTGTGTGTGTGTGTGTGTGTGTGTGTGTGTGTGCTTGAGTATCTAAAGTCGAGGCAGATGCTTGTTTTACTTCAACTGGCATACAGTAAAAGTTACATGATAGAGTGAAATTTTTCTAGTGCCACTTCATTTTCGAATGTTTCTCCAGCATCCGTTTAATGAACAATTTGCCTTATAGTTTGTGGAACCAAAGCAGCGAATTTAATGTGCATATTTGCAGAGAAGGGTTTGAAGAATATTCATTCTTGCACTCTTATATTGTGGAACCATATCAAAGATTTGGTGTTCTTGGATATACTTCATTTCTGCTGTACAAGGTGGGACGTGTACTGCAAAATTTCAGGTAAATCATGTGCGGTGCTTCTTCCACGTTTGGAGCACGTTATTGTTGCGTCCTGCATCCATCCTTATACATACCAGGCAACAAACACAGCAATTGCTCTTGTCATTCTCCTGCGACCACATTTTCACAGTTCACGCTGCCCCTTCCCCAAAAAAGGACATGACGAAAGTTCTATTTTCATGATGTTATATTTACTTCTATGGTTGTGATTAGTGATCAGCAAGTATTTTTAAGTGGTTAACTATCAACACAATTTCCACGATTATTTGTCTGAGCACGTGCAAAGCATGATGTGCCCATTAACTGACCCTCCATTTCCGAGTTAATTTTCTAGGTTCATACTCTCCTATCATCTTCCTACAGCCCAGATAACTTTCCATTGATAAGTTTGTCATTTTCAGGAAATTTGGTGAAATTTATGACATTGATAAGTTTGTCAATAATCTCGTTGGTGTTGTCGAGATAGCAAGGGATCCCACCACCATAACTGCAGGTATACCTGCCATTGTGCGAATTCCCACTAGGCCAAGGCATGATGTAATTGATGAAAGGGTTGAACCAATATTCAGAGTAACGAGGAGTGTGAGACTCGTCAGTTACTTTCCTTCACTCAACATGAAAATAAGAGGTTTTCAGAAGAGAGAAGTGGATTCAGCCTTCTGTCTTGGCATGTTTGGCACTCTTGATCTGCAGCCGGAGCTTCTTACCGTTGCAGATCAGATGATCCAGAAACTTAGATACCTAACCCGTAAATCTGATGGCCACTTTATTGCCATCGATCTGAGGCTTAACCTGCTGCAACTAAAAGGATGCAAGGTCACCTCTGGAAGAAACAGATGCTTCAGTGCACAAGAAATAGGAAAGTTTTTGCAGAGAACTGGTTTTACTAGCGAGACTGTTATCTATCTAACACAGTCTAAATGGCATAAAGAGCTCGATCCTTTGAAGGCAATCTTTCCAAGAACTTACACAAAGGTATGTAACCAAATTTTTTTGCCGTCTTGATTTTCTCAACATAACCTGATCAATCTTGCTTTCTCATATTCAATAAGTCACATAAGACGGATTGTACTGCGTCTGCGTTCCATAGGGGGATCATTTCGACGGAAAATGACCAAAATGAGGAACTTAGCCGTGTTTCCGACACATCCTATTTTACTTTGGCTTTGAACTGCATTAAGAGTGCGGTTCTTTGCTGCTGCTGTTCCTACAGGAATTGCATTGCTTGAAAAACAGTCAGTTCGCAGGACAAGAAATTGTTTGATCTTATTGTTGCCTGGGTTATTTTTTAACTATCTGTAGTTGGTATTTCAGTGGCTAATCTGCTTTTACATTTGGGAAACAAGAAACAATGGTTGCATCTGGTAAACTTAGATTAGTTCCTGAGATAATCAATGGAAACTGTACAGTTTCGTTGATTGAAAATGGTACCATATTAATGTGAGAGTTGTGGTTTAGTTAGAACCTGTATATGCTGGCATACGATAAATTATCCGCCTTGGCCTCGTGTATGAGCGCTTTTGTTTTCTACTGGTATTTGTCCTGCCTTGGTAGTCCAATGCAAACTGAGATTATGGTTGTGGAAAATTACAGGAATCAGTCATTCCTGCTGAAAAGATGGACTTAATCCTTGACCGCAAAAGTTTAGAATTGGAGGCCATTGACTTTCATATCTGCACTCACAGTGATATATTTGTACCTGCAATCTCTGGCCTGTTCTATGCAAATGTTGTTGGACAGAGGATTGCTGCTGGCAGGACGCAGATACTGGTACCAACAGGCAACCCAACTTCTGGGTCTCTTTCTCGCTATGTTTCTGACAAGAACCACTTGGCTTATTCATGTTTGTGTTAGATCATCCATGAACATACCAGCAAACTTGTATTTGTGATCTCTCTGTCTCTCTCCCTCTATCTATCTATCTATCTATCCGTCCATCCACCTTTCTCTCTCTATGTGTGTGTGCGTGTGTGTAACAAACGTTTACTACATGTATGTTAACGAAGATGGTAGTGAAATCCTTATTTCTGTGGAAGAGAATAAACTAATAGAGTGGTTGGTATGTCATATTGAGGAGAAGCATGCGTAGAGAAATTGGTCATATTCATAACCAGGGATGGATGACCTATTTCTCGACGTTGCCCCTTGATTGTAGAAGAGTGGACTGAATCGCGTATATAGGACAAGCGATCGAATTGCCAATATCGAATTGCCAATATATGCCGAAAGGATTATATTTTGCGTCGGTAGCCCCTGATTTACACGACTAAACATCACATCTAGAACACTTCGTATTCTTAGCTTGGTGTTAATGTTTGTTGGCCCGATCCGTTAATTGGGTTTAGAAAGACCCCCACCAGTTTACTCATTCTACAAATTTCAACGATGAATTCACGCGACCAATCTTTTTACTGCTCTACCTCATGCTGCGCACTTTCCATGGATGAGGCAGTGGCCATAAGAAAGACAAAAGTTTAACTGAGAGATCATTGGCAGATGCGTAATTGACGATAAGTTATTTTTGTTTTACTGTTATCAGAATCATTTTGTGAGATATGGATCGGCCAATTCATCAAATTGTGAATTGGCGGAAGAAAGCTGAAATTTTCATTTCTTGAAAGGAAAAAGTGAATGAAAAAAAGTTTTAACATTTAATGAAGAATTAAAATTCTCAAAATACTCGGGTAGTATTGAAAATGAACGTGGCATTCTACTGAATCGGTTTGTTACCGATTCGATTCGGATCGACCAACTCGATGAACAGTTCCCAAATAAATAAATAGATCTGGCGCCCTTGAATAGAATGGACCACCGAATCAAAATCGACACAAAGTGTGTTGCCACTGTTTCACAATAACATTAAACTTATACGGTTTTCTGTAATTGTTTTGAAACGTAGGAAGCCTGGACAAATGGAAGGCGCGACACGCTAGATGGGCTGCCACGGGTGAACGGAAGGACGAGGCGGAGATGGCAGTCGCCTTGCTCCTTCCCCAATGCTCTCTCCCTTTCAGGACCCTAGCTTCTCGATCGATCACCACGATGTCAAACCCTAATTCTGCGCCTCCTTGTCTCCCCTTTCGTCCAGGTCCCCGCAAGTCGTCCGCCTCTTCCACCCGCTCTCCTTCTTCGACCACCTCCCTACGATCGTCGCTGCAAATTCCCGACAGACTGCGCCGGGAAATCGACAGTTTCGACCCGAAGGTTCCTCTGGATGAGGCACACACTCCACCCAGCTCGTGGTACACTGATCCTTTGTTTCTCGACATAGAGTTTGATCGAGTTTTCTACAGAGGATGGCAGGCTGTCGGTGAACCCCCTCTCTTTTCTCCTCTGTTTTCGCCTTTCTCGAAGTTCAGCCTACTTTCTGCTTTGTCTTCCCTTTTTGTTGATATGTAACGTGGACTCCAAATCAGGTTATGTTGAACAAGTTGCAAGTGCTCATGACTTCTTCACTGGCCGGTACTTTCACTTACATGCTTGTCTTTGTGCGTGCAGTGCATCATGCATGTGTTCAGTGGAAAGCTATAGAGTTCGTCTTCATGCACGCGCGCCTACATGTGTGTGTGTGTCTCTGTGTGTGTCTATGTAAGCATTGTCTGATTTCACTTGTCCCTTGTGTTTTCTATGATACCGTGACCAATCTCTTATACATAATCTTTATCATTTTCATGTCAATTCATGAAAGATGCAAGTTCAACACATAAATATCGGCAATTAGGGGACCTCTCTTTGTTTAGTGAACTTCTCCCTTAAACTCCACAATTCTAGGTGTTTTGTTTGACTAATAATTTCTGTAAATGCAGTATGGAAGTCGTCGCAATTTATGATATGTTACGAGATTTAGACATGCTCCTGTCTGGATCATTAGAGGTTCTGTGAGATGGTTTGCATCTGGTATGGGTTTGGGTGTGAAGTTGCTCTGATGCATGTCTCAACGATGTTTTCTTTTCCTCGTACCATAAAAACCTGAAGCATAAGAACGGATAGCATCAGCATGCTAAAAGCAATTTAGTGCCTGTCCAAATTAATTTTATATTCACTGAATAATTTTAAATGTGAAAATTAATGTTGACATATGCAAATAGAGAGCTGAATAGCTTCTTTTCTTTTTCCAATACGTGCCCTGGGGTTAGGAGTGATTGCAATCTTCTGGATTTATTGTACATCTTCTATCTGCTACTACCTTTCTTGCTAAGGTTAACACGTATCAGATTAGGTTAACACGTATCAGATTAGGCCTAACATATTAACTAGAAAAAAATTAACCACTTCCTTTACATTGCACTTGCGCTTGTAATAAAATCTTGCAGTATCAAAGGTATATGGTGCTTAATATTTCATCATATTGGATATTTTTTTTCCTTTTGGCATTTTCAAATGTCTGTTTTGGTACAATTTTGGAAGCTATATGATGATGTACTTCTGAACTGAAGGTATGTCCAGCTCTTTTTCTTCTCAGCATAATATTATGTTTCATGCAAGTATACCCTGTTGCTGATAACTTTTTATTTTATAGTATTTTGTTCTATATAAGGTGGTCTGTTGCTGCTGTTCTGGTTATACTTTTGATTTGTCCACATTTCTTTCTTAGGAACAATTGTCTTTTTTATGCTTTTTCATTCCGTCCAACATCTATGTACATTATTCTTCATTTCACTAATGTTATGGCCTTCACTAATTAGATAGAACGCAGATTGGGAAGTCTACAGTTTGTGATCACCCGAGATACAAATGGCCATCTTCGTGCATTCCACAACGTGTGTCGCCACCATGCTTCACTTATTGCAACTGCCTGTGGAAGAAAATCTTGCTTTGTTTGCCCTTATCACGTGAGTCTTTGGTGATTAGTTGATGTTTTTATGGAAACTAGATAATGTTTGTTTATGTGAAACCACAGTTGTTGAAATCTAAGATACACATTGCTATGTCAGAACTCCCTTGGAACAAAAATTAGTTACATTTCATTGTATGTTATTAGCATTTAGGAATTTTGGGTGTTAATTTCACCTGATACTGGCACCTTATACTAAGAGTATAGCCAAACGACTCTATAAGGCTGAGCCTACCACCTTGGGAAGTAAGCTTCCAAAGGTTGAAGGCTAGCGCTTCTGGAGCACAAGGGAAACATGTGTATCTGTTCCGTTGAGAAAAGAGCCGAGGATGAGCACTTGGAAGAGTTCAAGAGACATTCTTTACTTAATGAGCTTCCTCTTGAATTCGAAGGATCATTCTGTTGGACCCTTGTACATTTTTTCCTCTTCTGGCTATAGTAGAAATGGAGTGTTAGAAGCATTATTGGCTTTTTCCTTGTATAAGTTTCTCCTCTCTAAAAGATATTGAATCCAGTGGTTTAATTGGTTTGATTGTGCTTATTGGATCTGAAAGTTTTGAGTGGCTTGGGGAGGGCTGTTACATCTCCAAGTACTGGCAATACGGTTTTCCAGTGATCAAAAAGCAATAATTTGACCAGCTGCAAAATGACCTTTGGTCCTTCAGGAAAATACATGGGTAGTGGGTACCTATAATAGATGCTGATAACTAGGCTTGAAAGTGGATAATTAGAAATATGCTGCTCGCTCTTTGCCTGTCTACTCTTTAATCAAGCCAAGCTTTTGTTCTTTCTCAATCCTTGATGAGAATGGTCTTCTACATTTTGTTCTTCATTTTGCAAAAACAACTGTTTTCTAGTTCATTGGTGGCCTCATCTGGCAATTCTGCTACAGAATGTACTTTCTCTGTCTGTTCGAGGTGCCAGTAAATCACGTCAAATTTTCAGGGATGGACATATGGATTAGATGGAGGGCTACTTAAGGCTACCCAGATTTCCGGGATAAAGAACTTCCATTTACATGTATGTAATGGTATTGCTGTTTGTGGTTTCCTTGTTTTAATATGTTTGCATAGCTAATTGCTGTTGGTTTTGGGCCTTTTGGCCAACTTTGCAACAGGAATTCGGTCTCCTTCCGATAAATCTTGCTACCTGGGGGCCGTTTGTGTTACTTAATTTTAACCAGCAACTAGGAGATGAAGAATCTAATGGCGAAACTGTTGGCAAAGACTGGCTTGGGAGCTGCTCAGATATATTGATCGCTGGGGGAGTCGATCATTCTCTCAAGCATGTATGTAGGCGTGAATACAGTATCAACTGTAATTGGAAGGTTCATCTCCTACTGGACTTCAAGACTTACAGATTCTTATGATTATTAATGAAAACCTTTTATTTCTGATCTTTTTTTTTCCTCCTGTTGCATTCATTCTTCTGAAAGGGATGGTTTGACAGTGTTGTCGCTCCATCTTAACTAGGGGCAGAAATCTCAGGTTTGCAGGTTTTGTTTCATCTAACATTCTTTACTAGTACAGGTGTTCTGTGATAATTACTTGGATGGTGGTTATCATGTTCCATATGCACATGGTGCCCTTGCAGCTGGTCTTGAACTGGAGTCCTACTCTACTATGGTATTTATGTTGTATAAATGGCTTTGGTAGTACTATATTTACATTAATATTTATGTTATACTCTACTGTTGCATTTCAAAAGAATCCTTATTAACCTTTTCTTTTTTGGTAGGATTCTTTTCCTTGTGATGTTTTTCTTTTCATATGGATTAGGTTTATGAGAGGGTAAGCATTCAAAGATGTGAAAGCATGCAAATAGAACGTGGAGATGATTTTGACAGACTGGGTTCGAAGGCTTTGTATGCTTTTATTTATCCTAATTTCATGATCAACAGGTAATCATGAATCACTTTTCAAATTCTTCTTGAAGAAATGATTACAAAATAAATCAAGCTAACTTCTTGGAAGTTGTAGGTATGGTCCTTGGATGGATACTAATGTTGTCGTTCCGACTGGCCCATCCAAATGCCAAGTTATATTTGATTACTTCCTGGAATCTGGTTCTAAGGTAATAATCTGTCAGTTATTAACTTGTTGGTTGGTCCTCTGTTAATGAAAACCTAGGTACCTAGTTTTTCCTTTGAAATCTTCTCAAGGTTTTGCAGTTGTGCTTTTGCATAGATCTAGCCAACTGCAGCTCTGGTTGATCTGGTCACATGGGCTTCCATTTATTTAGACAATTTTCACCTAGGAGCCACATTGGTTTACGTTGTCTTTTTTGTGAGTGTCATGGGAACATAAGTTCGTGTATTGGGTGGCAGGAAGATGACACTTTTATTAGAAGAAGTTTGGAAGAAAGCGAAAGAGTTCAGGTATGGGACAACAATCATTTGCATGAGGAATGTTTCATTTATTTCATGATTTGATCCGTTACCAATGAGATGCAGATGGAAGATATCACACTGTGTGAAGGTGTCCAGAAGGGGCTTGAATCACAAGCATGCTTTCGTGGGCGGTATGCGCCAACGCTGGAGAAGGCCATGCACCATTTTCACTGCCTTCTCCATGAAAGCCTTACTAACGACTGATCTTTTTTCCCTTGTATGATGTGGGAACTTGACAATAAATAGTAAATGCCGAACCTTTTGCGTAGGAGATGTTGCCGTGATGTGTGATCCTGTGCCTTTTGCAGCACGAAGGACGCTTGTGTTCATCAGCACATGGGTCCCACTGGGTTGATATCTAGGCGCACATTCGACCGCTGAAAAGCGGATGCTACCACATCACAGAACATCTCGTGAATAGGTCGCTCTGCATATTTGGCCAGGCAGAATCTCTTAACCGGTCTCTTGCAATCCGAGCTGGACCTTATCGGCTACTGAATTGGACCTTCGTGTTGAATTTGTGACCATAAAGCTTACGCCTTTGCATATGAATCTGAATAACTCGTGCTATGGTTAGGTTGTGGCCTTACAACAAGACTCCTCGTGTGATTTGAAATAAAGAATTGCTTTGAAGACAAATCTCACTTAAAAGTTGCATTTCAAAATGGACTCTATAAGGCGTCACGGAATGACGGAAGGCAACAAGCTAAACATTCCATGACAGCGTTCAAGAGTTCTCTCTAGCAGATTATTGCCAAACTAAACCTTGCCCACGCCTCGCTCTCCAGAGAAACGTTAGAAGAGTTAACATGGACCTGAACGGTTGGAAGTGAATCATGTTAGGGAACGTCTACTTTTTTTTACCATCATAGGCTACGTATGTTTCATATAAAGAGTTGGATCTCCAGCGGGTAACAACCCAAAATGTCACGCAAGGCCATAATAAGAATTGAACCTCACGTACGCTGTTCAGTACACATCTTTTCCAACATCCCATGCCAACGTAAGGCTGTTCAGAACGCATCTTTTCCAACATCCCATGCCAACGTAAGGCTGTTCAGAACGCATCTTTTCCAACATCCCATGCCAACTAGACAGGGTCAAGTGCTGTCATGAACCCGGCGCTATAAAACTCAGTGGAGGAAGCAAGAAATTGCAAAAGCCCGATTATTTCTGGTAGCGGAAGGCTCTCAGTTGAATAAACGACGATAGAGAGGATGCAACCTTTAAAAACAAACTCACGGAACCAAAACACTTCAAAGTTACAATGACAATCCGGAAGATAACCATATACAATTCCATGCCATATTTACACAACAATAAACCCAAAGAATCATCACAAAATTATAAACAAAAAAATCTTGGTTCATGTGTCCAATTGCTTTCTTGATTAACATGACAAATGACACAGGAATTCAGGAGCAAAACACATTGATGGACGAACTTATCCTCAGTGATCATCTTGACGATCCTCATCATGAGCATGGCCTGAAACATGGGGCAGTACACATTCATTAATCATATTGAAACTTTTAGTCGATATAGATTAATAAACTTGGAGAAAATTCCAAACCGAGCAAGATGGGTATGGGAGAACCTGCTTTGCAACGCCATATCCATTTGAAATACTCAGCAAACGGCTCACTGGGGACAGGTATAAGTTTGCCAAGAAATGCCAGAGGCCAGCTGAATAAACAACGCAAATAGGAAAACAATTTATCTAGTCAGGTTCCTAGAGCTCCTCTGAAAAATGAACATGCAAATGTGGATTACTTGTCAACATAAAAAAAAAGTGCAAAAAAACAGAAATGTATTAGGAAAATCGGTTTACTAGTTTCCGAACAGGACTTAAACAAAGCTGGGCATCTTAATCTGAGCACATCCTTGTGGTATTATGCAGAATCTACTAAATTGCCAGCAGTAATACAGCCAAGACAATTAACGTGCACAAAAGGGTGGCATTGGTAGTATCCAAAAATTATAAAGTTATGATTACAATGTGCGTGTCCGGTTTCTTTAGGTCCTATGGACCAAATGAAGAAATTTTTTATCAGTGACAAATGACAATCATCCACTCTATGATAGCAGTATCACCAACCTTAAGAAACCAATAGCAATAGAGGCAAGCCACAACTGCCAAGTCAACTTAACAGTGGAAGCAAATTTCCCAAGGAATTCTACAATCAGAGCCTACAAGAAATCAAACCACTTGTGAAGAAAACATAAAACACCAATCTGCAAGATATGTATACACACACACACACACACACACATAAGCTCTTGCCTGAAAAGTAACGCTTATAGCTATTATCCCCATAAAAAGGTAGTTTCCAGTGATTCCAGAAAAGATATTCCAGTCCTCAGGTTTCCGGCAATTGAACTCATTGAATACCTGAAAAGATATAAATCTTGACATCAAAATAACAAGATAATTGCTCGTATCAACATTCATGACACTTAGTTGACATGTTCAGAGTTGATATTGAACGCTTGGATTGTGTTGTGATCGGCATTTCCAATATCTTTTCAAATCAAAGAGAACACAAAAAGGAACTTACCCAATCAAACGAGTATGGAAAAAACTGTACTTAGTATCCACAAGCAAATGTAACAAGACTTTGAGAGTAGGAACTAGAACCCATTGACATAGTGAAGAGAGCAGATTTTTCAGTTTGCTTCCAACTTATCCCACACGGATGACATCATCAGGAAAGGCTTTTTTTTTTCTTGGTATTTTACATCAGTTTAATGCAAACAGGTTGGAACAGGCACTTAGAGTCTCAGCAGCGGGTAATTCTAGACGATAATGTTCTCAGGCTTTAGCAACCAGATGACTGGAAATTGTGCAAGACTCGCCCAGTGGATGACATTGTGTATGATAATAATAGCCAATCGTGCATGTCAATCTGCAAAGCATACATATTTTAGCAATAGAGATAAACTTACTTGGCACATGACAAAGGAGTTAAAGATAAAAGTATTCTTGACATCTTCAGCCTCAGCTTTTGACTTATTTGACAGGTGCAGTATAGGTATACCATCAAAATTCAGGACAAGAAGAAGTGTGACTTGATACAGTGCCTGAACCGCACATAAATCAACAATCAGCAAATAAAGGATGAGCAACCAAAACTATTGAACAAAGCTCTCACATCTCCGTAACTAAGAAACCACATACTTGGACGATAATGTTTCGCCACATAATGTTGGTTATAAGAGGATCCCTGGACAAGGTTCCAAAAACATAGGGTTACAACAAATTCATTGTGCATGTATTTAACGGTGTAGAAAAGCAACATAATGGCACCACTATTATACTTAAGAGTGGAGCAGGAGTAAAAACACATGCTTAGGCATTCTTAACCATTTCAGCTAGGTCAAAGTCGACTAGATTTTTCCAATAAAAATGACAAATCAGTCGATACAATGCTCGTACCTTCTACCAACTGGAGCTCTCCGCATAAGTTCATCTGTAGGTGGTTCAGTAGCCAACGCAAGTGCCCCAAGTGTATCCATTATGAGATTAACCCACAGAAGCTGCAGAAATAACTTCCTAAGAAATCATAAACACAATAAAAAATGTGAATTCAGTAAGATGAGAACCTGAACAGCTGTCAAGGGCACATTTCCACCAGAAACAGCAGCAACAACATTTATTACAAGAGCTGCGACATTCACAGTCAGTTGGAATTGTATGAATTTCTGAATATTTGCATATACAGAGCGACCCCAACGGACAACCTGAGTTACAAACAACAGAATACTCTGCACATTAGAAAATATCATCTTCAACATAGTTGGCAAACCCAGCGAGTTAACTTAGGAATTGCCCAAGTCAAGGACAAGATTCTGGGACTGACTCCTCAACAACTGAATACTGGATCAGGACTAACTTGCCTGGCACAGTAGATTGATCAGGATTAACCTGACCCTGGTTCATTCATAACTGGTAAGCACAACATCAGTGAGTTAATTCCAGGTTTTGACTTTTCAAATGTGTGTGTGTGTGTGTGTGCAATGTGTGTGTGTGTGTGTGTGTTATTGAGGATATGTTAATGAATAATAACATCTACAGGACTTAATGTACTAGCCATAGGATCTAGCAATCGTCTAACTCTTTGCTGCCTCTCCATAAATAGAGGAGAGAATTTCTCTACATTATCCTACTTAGTTTCTCCCGTTCATTCTAATAAAAAAAAATAATGTTTTGTAACTTAGTGCACATGAAGTGCTTGCATTTAAGATTCTTTTAACTCATGGTTTATTGAGCCTTTGTGCACCTTTTTGGTTCTTTTCCGAGCTCTTTTGGACTATGTCAGCCATATTTCAACTCTTCAAATTGACAAGGTTCTTTCCTAAAATTGGTCATAAGTGCCCAGATAAAAGCCACCAATTTTCTGGTTAAAGAGTTTATTCCTTTTCCGCCCCAAGCATATCATAAGAACTTGCCAGCGGAGGCCATCCACCAACAATAAAGATCATACAATCCAGAAGCCATCTCCAGGTACCGCTCTTTCTCCATATTGACTTAGTTAAGTTGCATATGTTAAGCTAATTTGCACCCTTAATTTGTGAATGTGTTCTGTTGCATTGAAATGAGAATGTCAGTCAAAGAACTCTCTTAATTACTTCATTTGCTTTACAGTTTACAGCATTACAATATTTTTAGTAAATTATGTTTTTAAGATGTTTTTTAGTTTAATGCTAAGTCACATGGGTTCGCCAACTATGGTGGTGCACCTGCACCCGCATCAGTGCGGGTGCTGGGGCGGCACGACACAATGTCAAATGAGTTTTGGCAGTTCTGAAAAATGTTTTTTCCCGAGTTTTTATTGATATATCGATTCAAGGTAACCTTGGTAAAAAAACAAATTAAAAATATAAACAAATAAAATTACTTATATAACAAATAACATATATGTATATAATATATGTATACATATATATATATGTGCTCTCGCCGCACCCGCACCCAATTTTTTTTGGAACTTGCCGCATCTCACACCGGCACCCGCACCCATGTGCAGTGTTGTACGTATCATACGATACGGAGCCGTATCGTATGATACGTATCGTATCGTTTGCAAAATATGATACGATACACTCCATGTATCGTAAATAGGGGTGTATCATGTCTGTATCGTACGATACGGACTGATTTCAAAAAAGGAGGGCTCAAATCCCCCTTTTTCGAGTTTTATTTATAAAAACCCACCCCTTCTTCATTTCTAACCTAGAAATTGTGCCGCCGAAGTGAGAAATCATCGATTTCCACCGTTAAATCATCGATTTTCAAAATGAAATCATCGATTAACCATGGATTTGGGTGTGGGTGGCTGATTCCCATTGGGAGGAAGAGTTTTTTTAAATCGTGAAGATGAAGATGAAGAAGAAGATGGAGATGAGGATGAGAATGAATATGATGAAGATTATGAATGAGAGTCAGGAGTGCTTCCATTTCATATGTATTGACATTGAACATTTTAACAATTTCATTATCTTTTGATGTACTACATAACATCTAAAACTTGTTTTTTGATGTGGTATCTCATAGACTTATGGACCTTAATATCTTATGATTTATGAATCTATGGTTATGAGATTATGATATACATTATGTAATTGTTGACTTCTTGTGCATTCTAGATTGACATTGTTATGAATTTTGATGTTTACGAATTATGAACCATAACTTTATAGCAATAATAAGTCTATCATTCAGTAAAACATGTTATTTATGAAAAACATATTATTCTTGTTTAGATTTTTTATTAATTTTTTGAATTTTTTCCTATTTTTTACGATACGGCGTATCTTAAAGCCAGAACGATACGGCTTACGATATGCTTTTTACAACATTGCCCATGTGACATGGGTTTAATGAGTAAAATAGTTTTTGGATAAATAAGCATGAAAAACATAAATAGGGTTGATACTTTAAAGTCCAACTCGAAAGCCAGAAATACTGCCTGAAAAATTGTGTCCTCATGAAAAGAAAAGGGGCAATGTGAATCTTGAATGAAGGAGATGGTTGGAGTCAATTAATTGGTTGAAATAACATTTTGCACAAATAAAAATTGAAAGTTGAACCATGTTTTAACGTAAAATAAATATAAAAGAAACAGTTGAAAATATCATGGGATATAAAGCATGAAGAATGGAGACAAATAGGAGGCACAGAATGGCATGACGTGGTTTCACTCTAATGAAAACTGATGAAATAGATGCAATCAGTTTACTCAAAATGAAAAAAAAAAAGGAAAACATGTTCGAGAAACTCAAATTTAAGGTAGATTAGATTAGGCCATGGTTCCAACTTATTTTTTTCACAAAGGTGACCAATAACTGGAACAGGAGGAAATTTAGATAATTTGTGATGAAGATGATGAGGCTTTACCTTTCTGAAATGATTGAATTTGAAAAATACAACAGATAAGCAAGAAGGAAAAAAATGTGTGCAGCTGTTTCAGACTTTTCTTGTCATGTGCCTGACTGTGACATTGCAAAAGAAGCAACAATTGATTCAAGATGCTATTGCAAATTGTCAAACAAGTAGCTGAATATTGTACCAGTAACTATCTTTTACCCACGAAATAAGTTATTTATACGCTGAGAAACTTTGTTAACCACAAAAGAAAGATCTTGAGGTTAATTAAGGCAAGGTTAGCAGCCAATTCTACTTCACTTTAAAACTTGTTATTCACATTAGAGCTTGTTAGAGCACAAAAATGCATTGAGAATGACATTTATATCTGATAAGTGGAAGACTTCAGGATTTTCTAAGCTGGCGAACGGAAAAACTGTTAAGAAAATCATCTTGAACCTACATTTTTCCAAAGACAGTAGGAATCTTTGCTTCAGGTGTTGAAAATGATGATCAACCAAAAAAAAGTTATATATTAACATATGAAAGAGTAGATAGGGTGAAAATGAAAATATAGTTATGGTGATGACAAGTTAAAGTTTACTAGGATTTAATTAACCGAGATAAAAAGACCAACTCCAACACTTTCTTCATGCTACAGGATATTTGTTAAATCTAGCATTCTAATATTCACCTGATTTTTCAAAGGTAAAAAATTGTTAATAGCACAAACTTATACACTTGTTCATGTTTTGTAAGGTTTAATATTTTATGATAAAGCGTGGATTAAAAATGTGCCCAGAGCTAGACCCTCAAAAGGTATTGATTGCAACCTTGCAAGTATTCATTTTCTTTATTATTTTCAACTTACCAAGTGATTTAGCATGATTTTATGTATAATTATAATATGATGATTCATGTCATAGTTTTTGTTATGACATGATACATCATTTATATTATGGAATAAGTAGACAGTATAGATGGGGAAAGTTTCTACCTGTAAATGTTAGTTCTTTTTAGTAACAGGATGGACCTATACTCTCATCAACTATTCTGTCTGTTTGGCATTCCTAAGATGCTTTCCTTCTCATATTGACAATACGATATCTGTCATTCTTTTCGGCATGAAATATTTAAGGGTTGCATGTGGTGCCATGTATTTTGATATTTGTTACGTGAGAATTATGAAAGATGCTATATTTCAATATTTTAGTATGACTTTGTGAATTAATGGAAATGACATCCTGATCGTGATATCAGAATTTGTTACCTGTCTTTCAATCTTACTGAAACTTGAAAGAAAATATTTTTTATTGTGATGATGCCTTTGACAAGAGTTTAAGGATTCAAGATTGAAGCTTATGAAATCTGAATTGAAGGCTTCAAAAATTTAAACATGCCTGCACTTGGAAGTTTGAAATATTTCAGGCCTACTTTTCCATGATACATCATTTATATTATGTTTTATTATATTATGCTACCAATTCTTCATTTTTTATGAACCAAAGAATGAGAATCTCTTTTATTCTGGTTAGTAATCATCTTGTAGTTGTGTTTGTAAACCGTAGTTATTTGATTGCATTTAGTTGTTGTTATTTTCTAGTTATGCTCAACTTGCTCATGAACTTGTAGTCAGAAAACGCTATAAAAATTTATAACCTGACCAGAACAAATAGTTGAATCAACTCACTGACCCACAACCCAGTAGTCAGCAGATCCAAGTCTGACCCACAAGTTTGCCAACTATGATCTTCGAAGATGATTACAGAAAACAAATTATTGATACTAAAACAGGCTTACCTTTACAACTGATGAAAAATTATCATCTATGATGATTATGTCCGAATTTTCCTTTGCAACCTCAGTTCCTTGGATACCCATAGCAAGACCTATATCTGCCTACAATCAATAATTTTTTCCGTTTAAACAAACATGAGAATGCAAAACCATATATGCCAAAAGATGATCCCTGGATCAGAAGAAGAAATGCCCAACCTCATGCAGTGCAGGTGCATCGTTTGTACCATCTCCAGTAACAGCCACAACATTCCCATTTTTCCTTAATGCTTGCACAAGTAGAAGTTTATCATTAGGGGAAGATCTTCCCATCACCTGAACCACATGCAAGTGCAACATCTGAGTACAGCAAGAAAAAACAAAAGCTTTAAAGGAAGATTAAAGAACCAAGCAAGGTCCCACAGATATTTGGCTTGCAAGATTTGGCCTGTCTGTTTCTGAATAGTTGCGAAATGTTCGTCCTTCGATAACAATTGGCTCCATTGCTGCTGCTTCTGAATCAAGAATGCCACACTCCAATGCAATAGCCTTTGCTGTCTGAATATTGTCTCCGGTAACCATACATACCTACACGAATGCACACTATCACATCGGTGCAGGAATGGCTGACAATGTCAAAAAGCTCAGGTGGAGGGGCCCGTGTAGTTAAAAGCTGTAACCTTACTCTATTCTCCCTCCTCAGACTGTAAACAAGGCTGAACAATTTCTAATGTATGTGTATAGGTATGCTCAATGTTCTATTGAATATATCCCCAAAAAAAATGTTTCACCTTCTGAAAAGCACTATCCACTGCTTTCATCAAACATAACAACTCCGTAGCTTATATCATGATAATATCTGGTCAGTCACTTCCATTTGGCAGCATCCCTATAGCCAGTCATCCAACTAAGAACTTTCAGTAGGACTTGCAGGACCAATCATTTATGTTCCCCTTCATCTGACCAGGACCCACCACAGTTTCCTAATTGGACAGGGAGACCCACTCTAGGTTTCAGTACCATAAAAAAACCAAAAATATCAAAACACAACATTTGACACTCTGAATATTCAAGATGGACAGAAAGATCGAGTGTTCAGATTAGTCTGGTATCAAACAACCAGAAAAGAACAGATAGCAATTTAAAGATGCAGAATTCATCCTAGAGGACCTAGACTACAACCTAAATGTTGCAAAGAAAAACATAACATTAAGTGGCAAGTGAAACAGTTCATCGCCAGGAATAAACATAAAATACAAAAACAAATATATCACAAAGCTTTACCCTCACTCCAGCATTTTTACAGAGGGCAACCGCTTCTTCCACACCTGGACGACAAGGATCCTGCAAGAAAAGGTGGTTGAAATAAACATCTACCGGTAGGAAGTAAGCAAAAATACATGCAAGCAAAGATGCGTCAAGGAGAAACAAATTCCACGTTGACAAGAGGAACACTTTGAATTATCAAACTTTTACGACATTTGAATCCTTGATAACCTTTTATGCTCTATAAGGGCATTTGGACTGTCATGATATGTGAAGAATGTGGCATTTATAAGAAACCTTCTAAAATACAAAATTATTTCTATAATATTTATTTAAACAAAAACTAATTGCGATGAATCCAGACAGAGTTCAGGAAGAACTAATAACAATTAGTTATTCCTTTAAGAATTCATCTTCTTCTCAAATTGTCATTTTTCTTGATCAACGGTTAGCTATACTTCATTTTACATCCAAAGTCTATCTTTGCTTGACATGCACATCTTAGGTGGCAAGCATACAGAATGCTTAATTGAATTATAATAGACCTTAGGACACAATTAATTGAAGTTAGGCAGAAGTAGCATGGAAATCTAATGAAAGAATATTAGATCAATTGTCTACAGAAATTCATACCTAAAAATACTAGAGTGGAATATGTTTGCCTTTATTCTTCTCATTGTGAAAATATGGAAGTGTTTTCAGAATTTTGAAAAACCAAAACAGTTCCATAAAATAATTTATTTAAATTGACAAATACATAATTTGATAAATAATATGAAGAATGTTTCTGAAATGCCATTCAACAAAGAAGTAGCTAAGACAACAGATAAGAACCAAATAAACACCCCCAGCAGAGTCAATTGACATTCTTGATAATAGCATACAAACCAAATGCCATTCAATAAAATAGTAGCTTGGGCAACAGGTAAGAACTAAATAACATCTCTAGCACAGGCAACTAAACATTCTTGATAAAACTAGCATAAATATAGCATCAAGAAATGATGAAGTTGAAAGAGCTGAGTCGCTTACCCAGAGAAGCTATATCAACATAGTGGGTACATTAGATGCAACAATGAAATAAAATACCACAATAAAGGTCCTATTTTACCTTTATCCCGACAACTGCCAATAAAGAAAGGTCATTATCTGGTATCAGCCACTGTTCTCGCTGCTCCATAACGGTTGGAATATTTCTCATATCATAGTTTCTGAAAGCAAATGCAACACACCGCAGGCTCTCAGCTGCCATCCTTTCAATGACATTCTTAATCTCATCCATCTGGAAAAACAAGCTAATCACTGCTTAAAGGCTGTCTTGCAAATAATAATTTCATGAACTCTTAATAATTCTAACCTTATCAGGTGTAATCTCCTGAAATGATCCATTTTGATTAAACCAGTGACTACATGAGGCAAGGACAAGCTCTGCAGCACCTTTCCAGTGTATGTGCACATCTGACTCTGACTGCAACCCAAAAAAAACATGTGACTGGAAGACCACAAGGACATCATTGCTGCAAGGACAACCAGTCAAGCAAGAAAGATTACTTTTAAATTACTAAAGACAATTTGAACCACAAATTTTTTGAACAGGATGGTGAATGAGGGAGTTAGTCAGAGATGGTGAATAAGGGAGTAAGTCAGAGAGTCACACCTTATGCCTGGAAGTTGAGTTATAATATTACATACAACACCAACATTTAGTCCTATATCGTTCAGCATCAAGAAATCCATCATGGGAAACTAATAACAACAAGGGCTCTTGACCTTTTTGCAGTACCCAATAAGCCCCTGGCCTGACCCAGACAAGCCGGTTAACGGGCCCGCTGATTCTCTAATTGGCCTGGCCTGGCCTGGCCAGGCCTGATGCCAGCTCTAGCCAAAACTACTGAAACCATTGGCAATTTTGGGGATATTGGAATGATAGGCCCGGGACAGCCACATTGCTGGCAATATTTCCCAGTTCGCGACATGCCAAATTTCATGAACTAATTTCCTCATGTTCCAACGTTAACAACCCTAGTTTCCAAAAGGAACTCATCCGGTGCCTCAGAACAAGATATTAAAAATCACAATGTACAGACCTAACCATGAACATAGACCAACTTCAGAAAAGTTTTATGAAATATTCAGAAATTGCAAATTTCACTAGATCAGTAGAGAGTCGATTCAGAAACACCTAAATCTAGGCCTGAAAACAGCCAAACCCACTATAAGCACATGCCTGAAAACAGCCAAACCCAGGTCACATTTCAGGACACAGGTTTGGCTGCAAGTGCAGTATCGGACATTGCTCAGACATGGTCAAGGCAGTCACTGTTGCAGGCAACGCCCCCTATGCCCTTGTTTCTAATTTTGGATTTGGTCAACTTTGGCAAATCCAAGCTTGTTCTTGTTCTTTTCAACTTTTCATACTGTTTTAATTTGATGAATCATATTAGCATCGGCCTTTTATTAAAACTAATTTTACACTTCTTGGTGTATTAGTTTTTCGATATGTAGGCATATACATACATACATATATATATATATATGTATATATATATATATATATATATATATATATATATATCCTTAACTCGCTGCCTTGGCACCAGGTAGAGCCTAGCGCCTAGGCAGTCCTAGGCAAAAAAGGCGAAAAAAAAATTGTTAATTTTTTTAGTTATGTTAATATGTCGAGTTATTTTGATTAACTATTACTAATATTTGAAATGTGGAAAGTAGTAATATAACAAGCATAATCAACTTAAACAATCAAATTAATTGTTGACTTCATTGAATATGCAAAATCAATAGAAGAAGTTTAACATTACTCATTTGCAAAATTATTTTTCAACGTCAAAGTTGTCATTCATTTTTTTTAAAAGTAACTTTACATGTGGCACCTTATGAACCATCAACTAAGATGACAGGATGACTCATAATTCATTGACACAGTCCTCAGTCCTCACTATACTCCAAATGTAACCCCACCCCGAAAGAAAATCAAAAACAAGAAATAGCTGGGGAGAGAAAGCAAGGAGGAGCACGAAGAGAGGAAGTAGGTCAGAGACTGACAGATAAAGTTAAAGTGAAAAAGTCAGTTCGAACATAAACTAGACAGCTACAACAAGGGAGAGAGAGTGTGGGGAAAAAACTCAAACCAATGCTTTACTTTATTTACCAGTTTTATGGCAATCCCACCACGTTTCTTCTCGGAATTAAAAGGTACGACATGTACAACTGATGATTGCGATCGCAACTCCTCAAACTTCATACCAATCTGAAAAAAGAGATATCTGAATCAACATAGCCAAATACCAGAATACAGAAAAATCAAAAACAGAACAAAACAGAAACGGGAGCAAACCTTAAGTCCCCAAGAAAGAATAGCCTTTTCTGTAGGTGAACCAGTTACTTCAGTAACTCCACCATCCTGTCAACGACAAAAGAAGTTGAAATAGGCCTCATATTTAAGGGCTAACAGAACACTTGCACCATGAACAACTTTAGTTCATATTTTAATTTTTAAGATCACGACATTTTATTCACTCAGGCTTAACTTTTCAAAGAGCGTTGATCTCGCAACATCTGTAAAAAAAAGAACCGTTGTCCAGCAAAAGGAGCTAGTAATCTCATGTACTCCGCTTCGTCCCTTCAATCACGTGCATATAGGAATCTCATTCATAACTAGCATATAGGAATCTCATTCATAACTAACACAACCTTTCCTTTGGTAGCCTTTGGAAAAGTTTGATTGACATTATGAACCCAACACTTATTTGCACAACTAGGGAACCAGATCATGTATTTATGAAACATGTAGCTCGTTAAAATATTTGTGATGTTTGTTTTGTGTAGTCATGCTTGTGTACCAGAGAGGCAACTCATTGTGCCAACCTTAAATGTTTATATAGGGAACGTGTTATACCACTAAAGTAGGAATTGAAGAACATACAAATTACAAAGCAAGGAACTTTGCGATACAGATATCATGCAATTTAATCACGCAAGTCAGAAACCTTACCTCGGAAATGAAAACACTTCCTGTTGTGTTATGTGCAATTCCTTCAGTTAAAAGAGAAGATATTCCAGATGGTATCAACTCAATTTTATCAGGTGCTTCTAAGATTTTCCCACCAACGAATGCCCTAACAATGGTCATCTGAAGCTTGCAAAAAAACAAAATGAGAGAAATATAGATTCTTCTTGTTAAAAATAGTAAAATAAAAGCAACCATCAACTAGCAATGCACCAGGAAATTATCAGAGATGGAAAATCAGAGCAGTTTGCATGCATGATATGCACATTTTTATTCTTTGCTATCCATAAACAGAAAAGAGTAGTAGAAAGAAATAGAAAACTAGCCTGATTCAAGGTGAGTGTCCCAGTTTTATCGCTACAAATTACTGTTGCAGATCCCATAGTTTCACAAGCTGAAAGCCTGCGCACCTGTATTCTGACTGATCAAAAGTGAACCTAATCATCACTTAGTTCAAATGATTGGTACCAAGATAAATATATACACACCAGGGCTTTATCCATCATCATTTTCCTCATCGAATATGCCAGACTGGAACCAATCAAAATAAATAAGGCCATCGTCCAAAAGGAGTTGATAAATGTAAGTCCACTAAAAGCACAATTAACTTGTAATATATGGACCAACTAACAGTAAACTTACGTCAAGGTCACGGCCAGTGGAAGACCCTCAGGAACCGCGACAACCACAATAGTAACCTAATTGATTACAACGAGCTCTTAGATTATGGTCTAAAACAGACAAAAAAAACTATCACTGTCCCAGAGAAGTTTCAAACCGCTATGGTTATGATTCGGACAATCCCATCGAATGCAGTACCAACACTCTTCTCCCCAAACCTAAATTGAACTGAACCATCCGGATTTTTGGTGTGACCAGATAGGTATCTGAAAATAATGTCCTGAGGGATAAGAGTCGAAATAATTTTAAAAAGTAGAAATTACTCCCACAAAACAAGAACAGTCAATGCACCTGATCAAGAGGACCAAAAGAACAGTAACAGCTACCACGAGACCCACAGTGCCAATAAAAGTAGCCACACCATTTAGACGTACCTGTTCAGTCCATACAAAAAATGCTAAATAATTAATGAAAACAAAACCACACAACGAGTTGAATGAAGGAGAAGGGCTGTAACTAAACTAACCTGCAAAGGTGTTTCTTCACCATTATCTTCGGATATACTAGCCATCAGTAATCCCCATTCCGTGTTTAATCCAACACCCGTTACCTGTAAAAAGGTCATTATGAAACAACAAAACATAGTTCAAAAGTCAAGTCCCATGTACATAGCTACTGGGCAGGCTTACAAGCACATCTGACAGAGACGAGTTACCATAGGCTTTTTCATCAACAACAGAGTTAATCAATTCAAATCACTGCTATGTGGTTAATGAATAATTACAATCTTCAAATTAACCGCAAATAGTTGGGTTAGGGCAATGTTGTAAAAAGCATATCGTAAGCCGTATCGGTCTGGCTTTAAGATACGCCATATCGTAAAATATTGTAACGTATTGTAACCGTATCATATTTTTTTTAAATTAAATCAGAAAAATCAAAAATTCAAAAAAAACAGTAAAAATCAAGAATAATATGTTCTTCATAAAAAAAACATGTTTTGCAGAATGATAGACTTATTATTTCTATAAAGTTTCACCATTTGATTCTCATATAAAATTTCTAGTTACCCATATGCTTTATATTTCTTAATAATATATCTTTAACGTTATTAGCTTGTAAAAAAATGAGTAATATTTTAAAAAAGAAAGTCTTTTACCGCGATATTAGCATGTGTCTAATTGCCAGTCTATTCATTTGGCACTACGTGCCTACAATATCGTAGACAGAGGACTCAAGGCAGTCGGAAAGGATGAAAGCCTCAGTGAAGGGGAAGCTATGTCACACGGATACGTCATATTGGACTGAGTACCGGTGTCGACACGGGGATACGGGGATACGGGTACGGGGATACGGCTGGATACGTTTTGGATCGGGTCTGGGTCAGACCCGATCCAAACCACTTTTATAACCCTTTTTTTTTTAAATCAGTTTTAAAAATCAGTTTTACAAAACAAAAACATATCCTGAAAGAGATGTAAAAATCAGTTTTACAAAACAAGTTTTTTGAAAAATCTGTTTCTTTGAGATGAAGACTGAAGTATTAATTTCATGTTTTTTTATTATCATTTTTAATTTCCTTGAATTTAATATTCGCCGTATCCGCGTATCCTAAAATTTTGAAACTTGTCGTATCCCCGTACCCGTACCCACAGGATACCCGTACCCGTATCCATGTGACATAGAGGGGAAGTATGAGTCCCGGCCGGCATCCTCCACGCTTGCCGTCAACATGAGCAATGTGAAGCTCAAGGCGAGCGTCACGGATGCCACAATCATCAGCGGCCTCAGCTTCAACGGCTTCTCTCTCTCCGTAGAGGAGCCCAGCATTTTCATTATTGACTACAACGTCCCCAAGAAGATTAACCCCTTCCCTCTGATCTCTCTTGCCTCTACCGCTTCCTCCTCCTCCTACTCTTGTTATTTTGATTCTTGAATTGAGTTTTCTCCTAATTTTGGGGGTTCCTTTCGTCTTTCTTGTTTCCGGCGATTGAGAGGAGTCGAACGCAGCGGAAGGCAAGAGTCGAACGCAGCGGAAGGGGACTTTTTAAGCATTAAAAACCTAAAACATCTGTATCGTACGATACAGGTATGATACACCCCTTTTCTACTATACAAAGGGTGTATCGTATCGTATTTTACAAACGATACGACACGTATCGTACGATACGGCCCCGTATTGTACGATGCGTACAAAACTAGGTTAGGGTGATGGATGCAACTTGTTGAGTGAGGTAAGAGAGAGGAAGAGAAAAAAAACAAGAGAGAGAGAGAACATGTTATCTTCTCATTACCCTAATCCCATATTAAAGAGGGATTAGGGACGGCAACAAATTGCAGAACAAGTCCCTATACAGAAATAAAAATAATAAAGAAGACTTCTATCAAAAATAAAATAACATCATGACTTCTAGTACTTTGCGATAAACATTGTCACATATATCATGTACAGGTATTATACAGCAAAGAATTTCTTGCATATAATACGGGAAAGTTGTATATCTCGGGAAAATCTTGGCAAATTTTTTAAAAATTTAAAACATTTAATAAATCATGAAAATTAATAAAAAAATACGAAAAAAACGCTAAAAATAAGCATTTTTTTCAAGTTTTTTATTTTCTGGCATTTTTAAAAAAAAGATGTGTCTAATTGCATTTTATACGGCTAACTTATTTTTCGCATATTATACGCAATTTTTCTAAAAAAAAAGCATTTTCTGTGAAAATGCTACAAATTACAAACTTCCATATCCGATTTATTTTCTCAACACTCCCCCTCAAGCTGGAGAAAAGATATCAATCACACTCAGTTTGTTATAGACTTACAGCATCTTGTAAAATCTCCAACTGGAAGAGGCGTCAGCTACTTGGTCTTATGAGGGCATGTAGACAATTAATATAGCCCCTGACCGTACAAGATCATGAATGTAATGACAGACTGACAGTCCACCTCTATATTTTATCCTCTCATTGAATACAGGGTTGTTGGCAAGGTAGGTGGTTCCCTTGTTATCACATCTCATTGTCATAACTCATAAGTAACTTCACTTGGATGCCCAAAATACTGGGAATATTGTTTACCCACGTCATTTCAGCAGCAATTCATGCCATCGCTCTGCATTCGGATTTAGCACTAGATCTAGCAACAGCTGCCTACTTTTTGCTTCTCCAAGAGATAAGATTCCCACCAATAAATACCAGAAGCCTGTAGTGGACTACCTATTTGTTAAGAGTCAAACCTCAAGCAGTGGGATCCAAGGTTGTTAGTCCCCACTCCCTGTTCAGAGTAGGGGTGGGCGTCGGGCCGGCCCGGCCCGGCCCGGCCCGGCCTGGTACGGGCCGGGTTTGGGCCGAGGAAATCTCAGCCCGGGCGGGGCCTGGGCCCGACAGCCAGGCCCGATAACAAAATCGGGCCGGGCCCAGGCGGGAAGGGCGGCCCAGCGGCGGCCCGGCCCGACTCCCGCCCTTGGGCGGTCGGGCGGCCTCCGCTCTGAGCACTCTCTCTGCGCTCTCTCCCGTCTCTCTCTCCCTATGTTGTCTGCTCCCTCTCCCTTCCGTCTCCCTCTCCCTTCTGCTCCTTCTCCCTTCTGCTCCTTCTCCCGCAGCTCGATCCTCTCCCTCTCAGGGCCAGCAGCACCCACTAAGAAGCAGTTTCTTTCGATCTGTGAGAGGAGGAGGGGAGGAGAGGATGGCATCGATGCTGAGGAGGAGGAAGGCGGTAGAGACGCCGATGGCCCGACGGAGGAAGAGCGAAGGAAGAAACGCCGACGGAGGAAGGCGGCGGAGGAGGTAGAGATGCCGACGGCCCTCTCCCTCTCCCTCTGCTCCCTCCCGTCCCCCTTTCCTCCCTCTGCTCCCTCTCCCTTCCGTTTCCCTCTCCCTCCCCCTATCTGCTCCCTCTCCCTTCCGTCTCCNCCTCCTCGCGGCGGGCCGGGCCTGGCTTTTGGTGGCCAGGCCCGGTACCCGGCCCGGCCCGGCCCGGCCCGACAAGATTATTGGGCCGGGCTCGGGCCCGGGCTTCAGGCCCGATGGGCCGACCCGGGCCTGGTCTTAGCGGGCCGGGCCGGCCCGGCCCGATGCCCACCCCTAGTTCAGAGGCTAGAAAAACATTAGAGGAGTTGTCGGCCCTTCAAATATCTTAGTCATCGATTGTTCTACGTTTGAGTTCCGGGTCTCTGCTGCTAAGGTTTTCTGTCCTTCACCCACTTTACAGAAGTGCATCTTCATGCCCACGAAGTCCTAAATAACTTCTCCAAGGCTGCACAACCATTGTATTCCAAGGACTAAATCAGCCCCTACCATGGCCAAGGTAAACAGCTTGATAGGGAACCTGTGATCCTGGATCTCTAAAACCTCCTTGGCACACTTCCCTTGGCACTTCAATGTGCTGCCATCTCCCACAACTACATCAAATGCTGGTTGATTCTCCATGCGGCAGCCAAACGCCTTGCTGATTTCTCACATATGAAGTTGTGGGCGGAGCCAATGTCCACCAACACACTCACCGTTCGGCCGTGCAATAGACCTTCAATCTTCATTAGTTGTGGGACTTTCATCACCTGCTAGTGCATGCAGTGAGATTTTTGGAGGTCCTTCTTCCTACGACCCAAGAGTTCCTCTTGCACAGGATTCCATGGATTTCTAAAACCTCCTTGGCACACTTCCCTTGGCACTTCAATGTGCTGCCATCTCCCACAACTACATCAAATGCCGGTTGATTCTCCATGCGGCAGCCAAACGCCTTGCTGATTTCTCACATATGAAGTTGTGGGCGGAGCCAATGTCCACCAACACACTCACCGTTCGGCCGTGCAATAGGCCTTCAATCTTCATTAGTTGTGGGACTTTCATCACCTGCTAGTGCATGCAGTGAGATTTTTGGAGGTCCTTCTTCCTACGACCCAAGAGTTCCTCTTGCACAGGATTCCATGGATTTCGATCCATTCCCAACATACACAAGACAAAAATCTTATCCATGGACTTTTGTCTCATGGATTTCCATCCACAGATTTTTATCTGTGGATTTATGTTTGTGGCCATCAAACAGGCCCTTAATGTTGCAATCTTTACCAAATCACATTCCTAGCCTAATCAACCTTTGTGCTTCCTAACTATTATTTAATCTGAATTAGCCTCACAACAACAAATCTTGCTTTTGCAATATGTAGGATCACGTCTGTCACCCTGATGTAGTAATGTCATTTATCGTGATGGAACTTAGCATTTATAAAACTCAGTCCTACTTAACATAATGTATGAATTTATGATATATTTTCTCATTTAGTGATGGAATCTTACAGGATTGAATCGCGAAGGTACCAGAAAGAAACAGGGGGATTTCCCGTATGAAATGAAACATCTGATTTATGAAGCAGAACTTTTCGCTTTTAGCTATTGGATGTAACTTGGAACAAACCAACCACTGAAATGCAACAATGAGGAACAGCTTAAGGGCTTGTTCTAGCACAAGATGATAATCAAGTCCATGCCACATATGAATGGAAACTAGTGGAGAATCTCAATATGATGATAGAGAAAAAAACCATTTTTGTATAATCTCATGCATGAGTTCATTTGGCAAGAAAGACCAGAGAGTAAATGGTGTATAAAGTCACACTTACCAGCATGTTACCATAGCCATCAGCAACCTTGCAGCCAGACATCAAAAAAGGATCCCTCTGATCCTTGTGAACCTGCAGATGGCAGTATATTTCTTAAGTTGCTCTTTATAAACCCAGACAGCACAGCCAGCTAAAGCAACACTCTTACAATTTTGCTTTCTCCTGTCATACTAGACTCATCAATTGCAAGAGAATACCCAACAATAAGCACACCATCTGCTGGAACCTAGTCAATGAAAAATAAAAACAGTAATTATACTAAAATATATGTGCTGAAATAAGACAATAAAACAAACTGCAAAAAGGAATTGACTCTTGCTTCTCGAGTGCTTATCCAGCTCCTAGAACAAAAAGAAAAGGATACAATCCACAATAACAAAAGTTTTGGAAAAATAAAAATAAAAAATAGCAGCAGACTAGCAGGTGATACAAGATATGAAAAAAAACGTTCTGAAGGCATAAATGAATAATAAACAAGACAATCAAGTTTATCTCAGATACAAAAGTGTATTTTAAGTAACCATAGTCACAAATAACGTTGCGGAGTTTTAAACAGCGAGGTTTTTCTCGGTATAATACGGTGAGCTTGAAAAAAAGGGGAAAAAATGGGGAAAATAAGGAAAAATTTTAAAAAATTAAAAAGACTAAAAATGGGGAAAAATAAAATAAGTGAGAAACTAATAACACAAACATCAAAAAATAAGTAGATTTGCAAAAAATACAAAATAGAAAATGACAAAAAATATTTGGCATTAAAAAAATGAAAAAAAGGTGTTAAAAACGCGCTTGTTTAGTTTTAAATGGCAATTTAATGTATCACGTTTTTTGTGACACTAATTTTAATTTTATAAATTTGAATTTGATTACAAAGGGAATGCAAGAAACTTATGCTGAAAAGCCATGCTCAGCACAGATAAAGTTATGTAAATGTAGAATCCTACTCACCTGATCACCAATTTTTAAGGGCACAACATCACCAACCACAATATCAAATATTGAGACCTCAACTCTTCGACCACCTCTGATGACCTAGATAACTAATAACGATTAAATATGTGCAATCGCAACAGAAGGCTTCAAGCAAAAGTAGACAGCTTATTTACATAAACTAGCAAGGACCTCAAGCTTTATGTTTCTCTTCTCCTCGTTCAAATTTTGGAACTCCAAAGACTGTCTGTAATCACTAATAGCTGGAGATAAAATGGGAGACAACCCTCATGAGCAATCACATTAAAGAATAGCATATTCATGTCTACTTCAACAGAGAAAGAACCAATACATATAACCAAAGATGTAAGTGAATAACAAAAGAAGACCAGTGCCTTCTTGTGATGTTAGCTTTAGTGTTTAACATAGTTGAGGCACGTGAAACAACAAAGTAAACTATAAGCACGAAACATTGGACAACAATATCACAAAAAATGTGCTAAAATGGAAAGAATAAAAAGAGTCGAGAATGTCCAGGCTAATGAATCAACCAGGTCCAGTGAAACCTGTCCAGCATCCATTTACTGGGAAGAGCCAACCTGACCTACATGTTTTCCAGCACCAGATACCAGTATATTTAGTAACCTTATCCACCTCAGTCAGAGCCAGACAACACACAATTTGAACAAAAACCTGCCTTAAGCAAATGCATCAAAAGGCCATCAATAGTCTCCATAAATCCCATATCCATGTAACTGGTCTATACATTAAAATTGCCAAAAGTCAAAAAGTAACAAATTAGCACAAAAATCAGTTCACTAGATACCCCCAGCCAACTGCTTGCTTGCCAAATCCAAGCTTCTAAACTTCCTCTTTACCCAAAGCAACAGATTATATGTGACACATTGGCAAATTCAAGTCACCTCAAGCTAGTGCCATCACAAGAAAGCTAAAAGCTTCAAAACAAGTAGCCAAAAAATTACTCCTTAAGTACTTGCGCTACTGAGTTTCTTCAAAAATATCAAACTGATCTCAAGTCTGATGCCATTTTCGATAAAAAGACCACAAGACCAAGAATATATGCCCCTTACAATCGGACCAAGTGTTGAATTCCCCAAATATCTGTATAGTATGGATCTCAGCTCATAAGACCTGCAACAGCAAATGCTGCCTACTTCCAGTAACCCTACAAACATCCTCATGCTCAACTGGCTCTGACACAAGACTACTCTATCGCTGAAACAAAGCCCTGGGTCAAAATTATCAACAAGATTTAAGCCATTATCTAACTACTGTATATGTGAACAAACATCATGAAATATCCTTGCACGTTCTTGGTAGTATGTAAATTACTAAAAGCACCATATCACAGGGATATTAGATATTATTACATATCCCCTTATATGAAAAATTAAACATGACTTCCTAAAAACAGTCATATTCATTATCCCCATATTTTCACCCATATCCTTGTGACAGTGAGAAAGAGAGACTGAGAGAATTGAGTTTATCAAGAAGATCACGGCTTTTTCATATGTTGTGAACAGTTCTTGTAAGAGTTATTTTAGACAGTCAAGGATCAAGAATAGACTTGGATGATTACAACGCTTGAATATTATGCCCCAACATTTGGAACATTATTCCCCCTATAACCAATATGCTACCTAATTCAATGTTTTAACGGAATGATACTTCTGCACGAACAAACCACCAAATTGCCTGCTAGTAATCAGCATCTAAGTATCATAGCATATTGTATGATATGACATGATACCTATCATAAGCATGGGGCTTCCTGATGCACTATACTCCCCAAACTAGTTCCAACATGTAACTACACCATATAAAATGTAACTTGTGATACAACCCAGCATCTTACATTAAAAATATGATACGAGCTATGTTTTATGTCATAGCTTCAGAACATAAAGACCGACAATGCTCATCCTTCTAAACTTGATGTCACATAGGTTCCTCACCAAGAATTTTAATTTTGTCATGAAAGGCACTTTGCAGATTTGAGATAGAAAGTAATGTTTACAACTGATTTCAAACCCCAAATTGAGGACTTTGTGGTACTTCTCGTATGAACGTATTTTAACCTCCAAATAAAAAATTTGAAGTTTTATTGCTCCAAGGCCTCAAGAAGTAAGAAATACAGACCAAAAGTTACCTTTTTGATGCCCATTTAAATATTGCGAGCAATGTTTTTATGATAAAATATTTAGTTTTTTAATATTTAAAATATTTCTAATAAAATGCACTTTGTATATTCTCACGTTTTTTCTTTCAGACCCTTTTATTTTTATGATTTCTAAATCTTAAAAAACAAAATTGTGGTTCGTGTGTCTAACTGTGGACTGGACCAATACTGAGTTACACTATGCATTTTACAACATCACTCAGAATAGTTACCTTCAAAGCAGTGGATGGCAACTAACTTCAAGGTCTTCATAACCTGCTCTCAAAGCAAAGCATAGTCCTGGAAACCAAACATTCTAGTACCTTCATGTCAAAACAACATGAAGGAAATATCTTTTCAATGCCATTCATAAACATCAATCGTGGCTGGAAAAATCAGTGTGCCAACTCATGACACAGTTACTCCAACTCAACCAAAGCACTGACAAATTCATTAGTAAAACATAATAACTCGACAAGAAACTGTCTTGCCCAAGCTTTTATTTAGAAGACTTAGCTAATTTAGCCAAGCCATGTGCCACCTACAACTCAAAGAGTCAGTCCCTCAGGACTAAACTCTCTCTCTCTTTTTTTTGGTTTTCCTTCACTGTTCTCTTTATGAATATAAATATATGATTGACTATCTATTATTTGATTGAAGTACTAATGCATACTTTAGAGTTTAGACATGCATCCCCTGGTTGATAGAGACAATAGGTAGTGTCTTCTTCTATAGCTGCTAACGAGTTATGTTTGTATTGCTTTTTCTGTCTCAGTTTAGGAAAAAGGATGAACTGTGTTTGATTTATTTATGTTATGTTGCAAGTTGTTTATTAGTAAATTAAGATTGTTACTTGCCAGTTCTTGTTTTATGTATGCTTCACACACACACACAAGTACATACCGGCTACACCCACACCATTGGTTTTTGTTTCTTGGGATGCACCTACATCCAATATAGGCTTTATCATACTTCGTTATTTAGGTTTTATAAAAGATGGGGAGATTATCTATTCTTTGTAAACAATCAAGAAAAAAGCTCATCTGAATTATTCAAATAGCGAGCAATCCAACAAAGTCCCACATTTCCCACGGTGGTTTTGGTTATCATTAAGTTCATGTGTTAGCATAAAAATGATCTTACTGGTCAAAATTTAGTAAATTAGGAAGAAGAAAAACACTATACAGAGCTTTCTTCATAAGCACTCATTAAAAAGTCTCAAGAAAAGTTGGAAATTCAAAAATCTAAAAGCATATAAAGAATAAAAAAATTTATGAAACTATGAGTTTTCAGCTAATTTTCTAATAAAAATGATAGAGATTCAAAATAGTTTAAAAATAAAAAATAAAAAAATGGATAACTTAAAACTTATGCTGCAAATAGGAAAAGTTTTTTTTTAATGGGAAAGTGTCATAATATTTATTTTTTGGCGATAATTTGGAACATTTATAATATTTTCCAGATAACAAATTTTTTCTTCTTTTTATGAAACTATACAATGCTGAACAATCTTCACATTGACAAAGGTCTACCAGGAAAGGCATTTTAGAAAGTTATGCTTCAGACCTGTGACGAGAATCACAATGAGAACAGCAACTGCAATGCTTGCACCATCATACCATCCTTCCTTAATTCCCTATTCAGAAATTAAAAACAACAGTAAATTGTATGTTCTAAGAAAACGAAAAAGAGAAGAATAATTATCCCTATGACTGTGAGTCCTCTGTAGTCTGTACATTGGGCCAACATCTCATGATTAGTAAATTATGCCTCTCACGCCTACAAGAATAGACCAGGTCTTACAGCAACTAAGCATCCAGATTCCAGCTAGCACAAATTTCAGTTAAGTCACTACCATAATAGCCATAAATATTGCTGACACCATCTCTAAAGCTATGAGAATCATATACCAGAAAAGTATTGTAACAATATTATAAGTATTTTAGCACACAATCTGATACTTTACGATGCACATTGTAACTATGACAGGGAACCCACATTGCATCCTTAAAAATAGCTTCAGAAATGTGTCATACCAGCATCAAGTCTACCAAATTCTCATGAACGATAATATGTGGTATCCCATTAATCAATAATGAATTTAAAATATAGTCTGGGAGTCAAGTGGGCCTGCTCCTGTGCTTATAGTGGAGGTGAGCCCAGATATAGAATGTATCACACGTAGTTTTCTATCTAAACAAACCACTGTGAATGTCCAAACAACAGATTGAACACAAAAGTAGTAACAAAGCACTAAGCACAAGAATTGCTAATCAGAGCCCCAATTAGCAATAATAACAATACTAAAAAGCAAAAACACTAAACTAGCCTCTATCTAAATCAACTGTTAGACCCTCAGCACACTTTTAAAAGGTGCCAAAAGGATTTTCTCATGCATTTATGAAGGCCTTCAGGCTAAAATATACTATACACTTCCAAAACGCTGCCTAAGGATTCCTGAAACCTCGAGAAAAAAGCACCAATTTTGGACCAAATTTTGTGCTAAGACTATGTTTCTGGGGGATTTCGCATACATTTTTAGCATCCTAATGCATTTTACTTCTACAATTATATGCCTGTAATTTATTAGCATATGTTGAATCCCTCAAAACAAATCAGAAACATGTCAAAAATCAAGGTGTAAAAGGTCCTGAGTTTGTATTGTTTTGAGTTGAAGTTCCATGAAGGTCCTGGAGAACCTTTCAATAAGGCACTAAGAGAACAACAAAATCAATTAGTTCTCAATTGATCTAGTCTCAAAAGAGTATACATATATTCCAGACGGGACTTTCAGCATGGGGACCCAACATCAAAGTATTATGATTGGATTGATTGAGCCACATGCCAAAGTGGACCAATAAATTGCAACGTTGTAGCCATATATTATGCAACGTAGATTGCATAAGTTGAAGTATCATGGAGTAGGTCATCACTGTTGTCTCATCAAAAACACAACTCTCCTATCACATCGAGTACTTGTGCTGAGGTTCCACAGGTCCCACAGAAATCAACAGAAGAAACCCATGAACTTTTCGTACCATTAGTTGGACAAATGCTATCAGAAATCATCCTTGATTTAGAAGATAAAGACTCATTATTATCACAAGCAAGCAGAACTTCTCATTAGAAAAAGAAACTAAATGAGTTCAAAGTATCTTTGTACATAATAATAATACATATATATGTACCTGTGTATAGTGTCTACACATGTAATATATATGATAATGACATGGTTAAGAAAATTTTTATCATTCTACACAACTATGAACCATGATGAACAAGTTTATGTACTTTTTTTCCCATTCTCTAATGTCTGATTATTTTAAATCTTAGTGAAAATATTTTACATCAATCAATGGCATCAAGGGACTTGGAAAGAACCCTGCACGACAATACCATAAGACTGTTGACCACCATGGAAAGGGTACCCTACTATGATGCAGCTTTGAATTTGTGAGATTAATGCAGATTTAAGTAATACATATCAGGTTGGAGCCTTGGAGAATCCATGTATAATCATGTCATTCTCAGTGTCATAAAGAACCACCTTGATATACGCTAGTGTCCCAAGTGCAGAACACCAGAACAAGCACCTCAACAACAGAATAATCAAAGAGAGTGCTGATGATGAAGAGGTCGATGATGAAGAAGCCAAAAATGGTACTGACATGAAGAATGGATTGAAGATATCAGATAGTTCCATTTTCCGTTTTTCATGTTTAAACTTTAATTTCAAAAATTGAGCATGTAAACATTAAGTACTTATAGAGTTTTCATGGCTGCAATTTCTGTTACACAATAGAGTAGCTATTAGATTAGTTTCACCTGCTTTTGTACACAATCCACTGCATAATTTTGACCTTCCTCGTCAGATATACGCCTTGACGTGATTATGATATTTGATGTTGCATGTAATTTAGAACATTAATGGATGAAGTCTTCAGCTTGTTAAGCTTTAATTTTCATGGCATGCAACATGCATGTATTTCAAAGCACATTTTCTTGATGCGTATGTATTTTCCACAGACACAAGTAATCCAGCATGATGATCCCTTTAAAATTTTCTACTAAGTTACTAAATCTTCAGGATTTTCCATTTTTTTGAAAAAAAAATTATGATTTTTACATGTTACATTTCCAATTTTTCAACCTCCTGCAAAGATGAAATGCATTTTCTGCTTCAAGCCCATTCTTCACTGCAGCATTAAAGATTTTATAGGTGAACAGAAAGGAACCAACAACCCTATTTTCTTCATGAAAAAGCCACACAATGATGCAAGCCAAGCTCCTTGGGAAAGCATTTACAAATTAATTTTCAAATACACGTGAGAACAAACTAGTTGGTCAAGCAAAGACCAGAAGATAATCAAAAACTTGAACCATATAAAAATTAATGTAAAAACTAAAAATAATAGGAAAAAAACACAACTTTGCAGATAAAATGTGTAAATAATGGTCTAAAGCATTAAAAAGCTGCCTAGTGATGCTAGGATCTTGGCCACTGCCTAGGCAGCCTAGGCAGAATACATAACACTTCACTACATAAAGATAAGTCAAAATATCATCCCCCATAATAAAAGTCTAACAGCATATCTTCGACAAACATATAAACCAAGTCCCTCACTAAAGCAAAACATGATCTACATAGAGCAGAAACCAAGAAACCTACAGAGTACAGACGTGAATGAAACAATTAAGTACACTAATAAAGGTCAAGAAGACATGACAAGAAAAGGAAATCTATTGTTGTGATTGTGGGCAAACACGACTCAAGTCACTCAACATTTAAACAGCTATAGCCTATGGGCTAACAAAGGTGAGCAACTTAGTGACTTCGGTGATTTGTGATCCTTTGTTTGTTTTATTAAACATAGACAACAATTACGCATCTTTTAATACAAAAATTAAAAGCATTGGTAAATAATGTTTCTTTATATAATAAAAATTTGTTAATATGTGCATATACATAATAAAACTAAACAATTGTACATTCCATATATGCAGTAATTGGAAAAAACAGATACAGTGATTAAGATAATTTAACAAACATCAGAAAGAAAGTTAGATGCCTTGGTTGACTCTGCCAAATCATTGACCTAAAGACGGATAACTAGGCTGAGTCCATATCTTCACTCGAATGGCTCATCCAAGTTTTGTCTCAACGAGTTAACATTTATCTTTTCTACCCATTTTAGGTCCAATAAAAGCCAACCCTTGCATGTTAAAGTTACGAGTTGAGTCAACAAGTTTGCAACCATTTGCAAAAGCACCCACAAGGGAAAGAAAAAAAAAGTCTCTAGTGAGCAATATAAAAGGAAAATAACTGTAAAATGACAAATGCACACCTCAGTCTTAATGCCTAGTCCAAGAGAAAGTGCCGCAGCAATCATTAGGATGATAAGAGTTGTATCTTGACAGGCTTCCCAAAGAAAGACCTAAAAAGAGAAAGGAACAAACAAATAAATAAATAGGAACTTCAAACATCAAAGACGACATAAAATATCATGCTTTGGAAAGTTGACAACAAAAGTTCCAAACAGAACCAAAATTTATACCAAGAAACTCCTCCCCTTTTTACGAGGATATGTATTTGCACCAAATTCATTCCTCCGAGCTTCATCATCATCCCCAGAAACCCCTTTATCCAGGTTTGTTTTGAGCAAATTAGAGAGCCCTTCAACCTAAAAAAAAGCTCTTGTATAAGCAACAGGCATGGAAGAAATGCAACACTGATAGAAACTCCAGAATAAGTTCAATATTTTCAAAAACTTACTCCTCCAAGTCCTTGCAAGGAAGAGCTATCATGGTCCCGGGTCAAGGCAGCAAGCCGTTCACATCCAATTCCAAAGCCATGAGCGCTTGTGTGGAGTTCGTCTAGATCACCAGTTACTGAAGCAACGAAAGGAATATATAAGACAAAACTGTAATAATTTTTGGACTGCCATTTAATGTAAGAGAGCTACGATTAGGGCACTAGTCCTTACAATCAAAAGTTAAGACTCAGATTGATCATAGATATGCATATATAAACACACACATACACACACACACATATATATATAAAGACACAAAAACAAAGAATACATGAATACAGAATGCATATATAGATATATACACACAAAACATATTAGCTTCACTATTTTAGAAGGGGGAGAGAGAGAGAGTAACACAAAATAAAGGCATGAAGTAAGTTAAAGGAATGTTGATTCAAAAAAATAAGCTGAAGAGAGGTTAAAGAATGGCTATCAAGCCAAAACCTAGTAACATTTGATGGTTCAAAACATAGTTTTTTTATAAAAAACCACTTTGGGGCCTAATCAGTCATTGACTAGTCAACCAAGTCAATTGACTAGTCTCAATCATGGGCCCAACCTACTAATATCTAGGGACTCATAGGTTGACTAGTGCCTATGAGAACTACGCAGTCAGTCGGCCAAACTGCTCCTTAGGTTCACAACTAAGATGAGCAATACGAAAGAAAAAAGAAGCTAGAATCAGTATTATCAACACCACTCCATACCTGTACTGTTTTGGCCCCTTGCCACTACGTTACAAGGCAGGTATAGAATTTTTTATATTTTTTTCACTTTTTCAGAAAATTTAAAATATTTTCAATTATTTGTTCATTCACAAAATCGAAAAATAGGGTGATACAAGCTGACAGATAATCATTTGTATTGGCTGTTATGTTGTACCAATGAGCAGACTGCAGACCAATATATCGCCGATTCCACATTGGCTGAAGTGTTAAGTTTCCCACCCTTTTCCATAATATCCAAACACAGTCAAAATTATGCATTTCAAGAGGCATAGTCAATGGTTGTTGATTTATCATACTTCCAGCAGTTCAACAACAGCTTGACAGATCTAAGAAAGAGAAGTGACAGTCTCAACCAGTGGGACAGAACACAGTATGCTCTTCCCGGTAAGGCGGTAACTGCTTCTTACAAGATTCATGAAGTTCATCTTCATCAAATGCTTTTGTGTTGGTCCACATTATGGCACCTCTAGGATGCTCTACAGTCAATGATCACTAGCAAACGGACATAATTCATTTCATGAAATCTGCACTGATGCAGCCCTAAACATGTCCTGTAACAAATTTTATTGATTTTAATTTCTCACAATTAAATCATGATGTGAACCATGGATTCACCACGCTCTTTTGAACCATTGTTTTCTTTTTGTTATTATCCTTGCTCATTGTATTGGACTAAGTTGACAAAATCAGAAGTCTGATACAGGTCATTGAAGACCCTAACAAGCCTAATGAGCACTAGACGATATTAGATTGACCACATATATGCAAATACTTATATGGAAATAAATACAGAAAATATATCTATAGAAAGAATGCAGATATATATCTATAGAATAGCGAGTAGTTAGTTGACCAAAGGCTGGGTAAACTAATGGATTAGTCTGACCAACTAGTCAAAGGTTTGAAACACAGATCATTTGATAACCAACTCTCAACTAGTCAGGCTAGTAGGAATTTTGACAAGCAATGCACTAGATGCTTTTCTCATTTAACTTAATCCATTGAGGACTCCCCAATAATAAGTATAGTGGAACATTTCCAAATATTCCCTTGCCAATATTGGCTGCGATTTAACATTTTTCTGCATCTTTTATTTTTATAGCAACAGCTAATGCCTTCCGTAGATACATCCATGACTTGCCAAATTGGACCACAATTTTTTACCTAGAACTTATGCTGCAATTTTTAGTTTTATTATAAGATTTTAAGTAACAATTTTATTCAACCTGAAGAATCCAATAACAAGGACCATCCAAGATGGCTTATGAGTTGTTATAATCTAGACAAGCATATCTGCAGAATTGCTTGTCCTACATTGGACGAATTTTCATATTCATGCAGCTTTCTCTATAATCATTTGAAAGGTCGTAATAAAAGAACAGGTCACATTCAGTTCAAGAATGCACAGAAAATTTTGACAAGTGACTGTCTAGCGAAAAACAAAACAAATAACACAGATGCTTATCATGCTTTCTGAACAATATCAAAGATGAGAAAAGAGATAAGTAACAAATATAACAATTATAGTACTGTATCACTTGAAGTGCAGAGTGCATGCTATACCATGGAGCTGTGCTTTCCCAGCTTCCTTGAACAAAAATGCTGCCTGACATGCCAAGAGAAATGGGGTTTAGTAAGCAGAAGCAAGATGCTCAGAACAAAGACACGTGATGTTTAAAATCAGGACTAACCCGTATTGCTTGAGCATGGGCCCTTATTTTTCTTCTTGTCTGCTCCTTTTCTTCTTCCTTTTTCAGATCTAGTGTGTAGCGGAAGCGACGGGATGCATTCAGCACAAGTGCAGCTTGCTATTGAAAATAGCAAACAAGGAAAGGTGTTCACTAAATGAGCATATGAGTGTGAAGGCTTTCAACTTTCTCACAATAAAGGGTAAGATGGAAATTCAGTAGCAAAAGACTTGCTATGGAAACTATTGAATGGAAAGATTGTTTGAATTTACATTAACAAGCATGAGTAGCAGTTCTCAATAAATGGCACAGAGAACAAAAATGACCTGTATAAGAAGGATCAAGATGATTTTCAATAATATTTGTCACGATTGGGATGATAGTATGTGTATCATGTCGGGCATATCATGATACTTCAGAGTCACAAAAACACTGTCAATGCTTTATCTTGACCTTCTCACAGTATACAAATGGTGCCTTCGTTTTAGGTTGTCATCAAATATCTAATTTCAACTTAAATTTTATTATTTGATGTTGTTAATTGTGATAAATGAAAAAGTCATACAGATATTTTAGGTAAGAGGGGAATGATGCTCGATTGTTTTCTTTTGTCCCGGTCGGCAACGCTCCCATCATCAACCTTCAAACTAGCAGGCTTCAGGTTAGGTGAAACCCTTGCAAAGTCCATTGCCCACGACAGGGGCACAACCCCAACTCTATCCTTGTAGCAAGGTTGGTTCTGCGGCTTCAAAAGGAAAATGTCTTGCCAGCATGGTGACATTTATATGTCGTCCATGAATGGGCATACATTAGGACATGCTGCACACGTGCATAGGGAAGCTGTTACATGCAGTGGGTTGCCCTTGAAAGGTATAAGCACTACTTTTCATCTCTCAAGTAGCAATTTATCAGCCAAGTTTATGGTCAATCACAAGGTCAGCCAATCTACAAAAATCAATCACACCAAACCACCACAATGCTCATCTTGTTCTCATTCAAACATGTCCCATGTCGCATCACTTTATGTCAGTGGAATGAGTGGAAAAATCCCTACGAAGTCCTTGTTCTATCCAACCAATTCATTTCATCCTCGACTATACCATTTCGGGTACTCAATGTTGTTGGTTATGTCGATCAAAGAAATTTGGGTACCGCATGTTACCTTGCTAATAGAGTGCCAAGCTCTAGCATTGAAAATCAAGTTCCTCTTGAAATACTACTTTAAAGAATGATTTATATTAAGCACTTAAAAGTTTTTGGGTGCAAATGTTTTGTGCACATACAAGAAAAATTTTGAAATAAACTTGAAAAACGAGCTTTGAAATGCATCTTTCTTGGATACTCAAGCAAAAAGAGTGGTTACAAATGTTTTGATCCAAATTGGAGAAAAAATTTTGTGACTCGGGGTGTAAAATTTTTTGAGAATGAACCATTCTATGAAGCACCAAGTCAAGGGGAGACTCAAGGTTCCACGACTAATCCCATTTCTACTACCTCTCTTCCTCTTGTTGATGTCTTTCAAAACCCTACCCACAACCAAAATTCGAAATCAGCAATCTAGTGAACCCAATAGTCTTACCACTTTAGAAAATCAAAACCAAGCTAGTAACTCAGTCATCTCAAATCAACGAGATAAACCGTGAATCAGCCACCAAGACCAAACCATTGAACCAAGTCAAATGATTGACCCAACCCTTAGAAGATCAACTCGTCCCCCTAAGCCAACGTCTAGACTAAGTGATTTCTATACCTACCTATCAACCCGACACAATTACTCCATAGACAAATATATTACTCTTGATACCTTATCTAAGTCATACAAGTCATACATACTCAATACCTACTCTCAACTTGAACCAAAAAAATATGAGGAAGCAAGCAAAACTTCAAACTGGCAGATAGATATGAAGGAAGAATTGTCTGCAATGAAAAAAAAATCACACTTGGGATTTATTTCTGCTACTCAAAGGAAAGAAAGTCATTGGGTGTGAGTGGGTATACAAGATAAAATATCATAGTGATGGAACCATTGAACGATACAAAGTCTATCTTGTTGCTAAAGGCTTTACTCAGACTGAGGGAGTGGACTACAATGAAACTTTCCCTCCGGTCGCCAACATGAATATAGTGAGGATTCTTCTTTCAATACCGTCAATCAAGAGGTGGAAACTACTGCAACTTGATATCGATAGTGCTTTTCTTCATGGAGAATTCAACGAAGAAGTGTACATGGAGGTTCCCAAGGTATAAAACATGAGAAGAGGCATCTGTGTAAACTAAAAAAGGCTTTTTATAGCCTTAAGCAGTCTCCCCAAGAATGGTTTTCACACCTAAGTAAGGCATTGATTAAAATCGGTTTTAGGCATAGTAATGCTTATTATACTATGTTTGTCGCTACCCGACCTTTAAAAACAACTATTCTACTTGTGTATGTAGATGATATCATATTGACAGGTAATGACGAAGAGTTCATGGCGCAAGTAAAAATTTATTTCAACAAGCAATTTAAGATCAAAGACCTTGGAACCCTACGGTATTTCTTGGGCATAGAAGTGATGCATTCTGAAACATGGAGTCTTCTATGTCAAATAAAATATATTCCAGATCTCTTGAAGGAAACCGGGCGTATGGGTGCCAAGGCCGTAGACACTCCTCTTGAGATGAACTGCAAATTGAAGAAAGACGAAGAAGAAGAGATTGAAAACATCCAAAGCTTTCAAAAATTGGTTGGGAAGCTTATCTATTTGACTGTCATTCGACCAGATATTACTTAAGTTGTCAACCTCACAAGTCAATTTATGCACAAGCCTAAGTCAAGGCATGTCGAAGCTGCTCACAAAATTCTGAGGTACTTCAAAGAAACTCCAGGAAAAGAAATCTTAATGAAATGGAATCAAAAAATGGATGTAATTGGATAACGTGATGCTGATTGGGCAAGTGATCCAATAACCAAAAATCTACATCGGGCTATTGTGCTTTTGTTGGAGAGAACTTGGTGACTTGGAAAAGCAAGAAGCAGTCCGTTGTGGCCCGATCGAGTGCAGAGGCCGAATATAGGGTCATGGCTTCATGTACATGTGAGTTGATATGGATAAAAGCACTCTTGAAATATATAAAAATTGAAATGAATGAATCTATGAAGCAGATGTATGACAACATGGAAGCTATCTACATTGGGGCAAATCCCGTCTTCTATGAACGAACCAAGCATATCGAAGTTGATTCTCATTTTATTAGAGAGAAAATACAAGAATGAAACCATTCAGACACCACACATCAAAAGCGAATTTCAACTTGCCGACATCTTTACAAAGTCCCTTCGAAGAGATCGCCATGCATACAGTGTGCGCAAGTTGGGGCAGATTGATTTGTGCTCGCCAACTTGAGGGGGAGACTATTCATAGTGTAGAGATGAGGAGGCAACTTCCCAACTTCCATAAAAGATAATCAAGAGAATCCACTATTTTTGGGAGGAGATAGGATACAAATCTGGTGAACTATCTCCACTGTGATTTTTGGAATCTACCAAATCTAATGTTTTTGTTAAGTTGATTCTCAAGAATTCCTTATGTAACTGTTTCCAACTTGATTTGATGCATCCGAGCCTTTATAAGCTGGTTGTGCCCCTGTTATAATCAGCAACAAAAAAGGGGAAGAAGAAAGCCTTTTTTTTCTCTCGTGGATGTAGGCAAATTAGCCGAACCAAGTAACTCTGTAGCCTCTATTATTTTCTGTTCTTTCATCTGTGTTTTCTAACAGTTCTCATTCAAACATGTCCCACGTCGCATCACTTTATGTCGGTGGAATGAGTGGAAAATCTTCTACGAAGACCTTGTTCTATACAACCAATTCATTTCATTCTCGACAATACCATTTCAGGTATTCATGTTGGTTCTGTCGATCAAAGAAATTCATCGAGAAGGATAACGCCAAGAAGTTTACGAGCACAAACAAAAGGAGGAGCCCAATGTGATAGTTCTTTGAATGAATGAAGGGATAACCAAACAATTTTCGTCACCCCAGTCTCTAATCGTAACTGGAGTGAAGTCACCAGACACGCTGGTTCTATGATTCAACCAAAGAAATAACCTCAAAAAGTGAGCAGCTTTTATCATGTCCAGGCAGTCTCGCGGCCATGCATTGACAGGATGAGTTCCAATCCAGTTAAGCCACGCCGGGAGAATGCAAAAGAAACAATAGGCAAAAACTTACCCTCCAACGCTTTAGCCGCTCAAGCGACGCTTTCTTTGGCTGTGGGATATCGAATGCGTCGGTCTCATCCTCGGAACCATCGGCTCCGCCATTGGCACCGCCACTGGATTCCTCATCCTGCCGCGGCCAGCGCCTTTGGGGTGAAGGCGAGAGGCTCATGCTAGGTCTGTTGGCAGGAGAGATGATACCGGCGGTTAACCAAACACCTCTCCCGGAAATCAGAAGCCCTTTCCAACTTACAGTCAAGATTTAGGCTTCCATGAGATGAACAGAGAAAATGCGGAGGCAAAACAAAGCAAGGGAAGATTTGCAGCGCCCCCCCACCCCCCCCCCCCCCCACCGAGATTGCAAAAACACGGGAAGAACCCTCACCTGTTCCGGCAACCCTGAGAAGCTTCGTGGCACCTTCGCTCTCTCTTACGGTTATATACGCTTCCTCCCGCGCATGAATTTGTTTATAAACAAATATGTTTATGGTTTAATATAGTAAAAAAAAGGAACAACCTACATGATTTGGGTATTAATCAAATTTTATATTACCAATATACCCTCTAACAATAACAAGATCTGTTTTATTTTGTTCGTAATGTTATTATCTCATAAATATTATTTCATACTTATGAAGGGTTATCTCATTTGTTTGTAATTCATTGTCTCATAAATCTTTTTAGTATCTTCTACGCATGTTTAGTATTATCTGGTACATTTATAGTTGTCTTACATATTTTTTTATCTCATACATGTTATTTCATTTTTATTTGTTATTTCATATATGTTATCTCATGCAGATGTGTATACAATGTTTGTGTTGTGTGTAGAAGTAAATATACATATTGATAGTAGAATCTCATTCAATGTATGTTTGTTATATACAAAAGGACGGTGTTCGGTCTCATTTAAGCTATGTTGATAAAAAACAATATATTATTTATAACACCCTGTGTACGCAATAAGCTTATGCCACGATAGAATATACTACTAAGATGCATATTTATTTGAATGTCTTGACGTTATATTTGCACAATGAACATTACTAACCTTTGTCATTATCTCATATCTATATTGTCATCACGTATCTATAATGTTTAAGATAATTAAAAAATGTGATATGAAATAATGATAGAGGTATGAGACAAAGACAATGGGTATGAGATGATGACAAGGTATGAGCAATGGATATGATATAACAGTAATAATATAAAATAATAACATGGTATAAAAAAAATAGGTATGAAATAACACTAGAGACATGAAATAATGACATAAGCAGGACAAAAAAAATTAATAATAATGACACGAGCGAGACAAAAAAAGATTAATACGCTTCTTTGCCACTCAAAAAAATATATTAGTCAACTTGTATATACGAACTGACACAACCATTTAGTATGTGATTTATGGAATCTCAAAACCTTTCGTTATCACGTGACAACATCATAAGTCCCGTGCCCACATTTTTTGTGCACAGGCCAACATATATAACTGTTTCGATATCAGGAGAAACAAAATGCAGTTTGAATAATTTAGTTTTTCTTAAATACAAGTCCTGTATGATGGTTTGAAATTATTTTTTAGGGAAAAATATGTCCCATTTTGTTAATATCAATGTTAATATATATATATATATATATATTGAGTGAATGATGGCTCTTTTCAATCACACGTTCATCTAACAAGATTGTCCACCTAAAGCACAAGAAGGGTAAAGAGAAAAATAGAAAAATGCATGAATTAATAATAGATGACGAAAATCACAACCACTTTTTCTCATTATTTTTCTCTTAATCTTCCATCGTGTTGGACAATGGCAGAGCTAAAAAGTTTTGGTTATGAGGCACTGTTGTAGAACTTCTCATTTTTTAAGAAACACAACATATATAAATAAGTAAATAATTGTAAGACATTTATGTAAGAATATGTAAAAATAAATAAAAATTTTGTTGCTGGCGTGGGCAACTGTCTACACCAGCATATATATATATATATATATAGTTCTGCTATTGGTGTTGGATCAGACAGTCTTTGTTAGATAACTGGGTGACTCTAAAAAACTAGAGTCACCATCCAATTATATATATATATAACTTATGCGTTTTATCTCCACCTATCCCTTCCTACATTCTTCTGAACTGGCCGCCAATTTTGTGCTCCCCTGCCAATCAGAGCTATCGTCCAAGGAGATCATGATATCTATTAAATGTCAGATGAAGTCCACCCAATAAACCTATGCTTGGGTTTCCGCTTCCTTTGTTCCTTTTGCCACTTATTGATGTCAAATGGCAATCACTAGGTGTTGTGTTCATGCGTCTAGCATCACAATATTGTTTATTTTCCCTTGTGAGTGGTTTCAGTTCTATATCCATCAAGATTTGGGATTCTAAATGTATGTTTTAACTAGCAACTGCCGCACTAACTGTTCCACAAAATCCATTCGACAAAATGCCAAATCCTACTATCAAGTTTTGCACGAATAAGATGTGCACCACTGCTTGGCCGGACGACACTCTGATCCATACGTCCCACGAAGCCAAAACAATCCTTTGTCACAAATCAATCATAATTCTATCGGTCCGTTGACATTATTGATAACTTGATTTAGTCAAACTGTGTTCTTTCTCTTCATCAGGTCAAATGGTGTGTGATACAGCTGGTCGGGCTTATATCCAGTGTTGTGACCACCTTTCTATACGTAAATTCAGCAAAACATTCGAACTTGCTCATCTTATAATTGATTTACTAAAGAACATATATTAAGTAGAAATTTCACGTTCTTTTGTTAGCAACAAATTATTAATTAATGACTTGCGGGAACAACAATTGCTTGAATGCCGATGTCATTTCCATAATCAATTTGAGTTGAGGGCAAGGTTGTACACCTAAAACTTCATTAAAGCCACATACACTTGAATGTGTTTCCTAAATGATCTAGATTTGTCTTAAACAGACATTGTTACTAGGCCTGTTTACTACAATCAATCTACTACAACTTTTTTGTTCATATATAATTTAGTTGAGATTTTCACAATCCCAGTTGTTTTGACGGCCCAATTAAAGGATGAAAATGTGCTTAACATACAGCACAATCACGAGAATGTAAAACAGAAGCAGGAGAAAGAGGAATGTTAGGACGCAGAAAACAAAAGGAAGAAAAAAAAAAGATTATAAGCATAAAAGTAGTGTAAAAGCTACAAATAAACAAATGACACAAAAATAAGTAAAATAAAAAAAAGTTAATGATAAATTAAGAATGTATTAAAATAACAAAACATTACAGTTAATTTCATCATTGCAGGTGGAATGCCTTAATATCTAAAGTATCCTCACTCCTTGAACTTTTCAGAACATTTACATAAAGGCACATACATTTACATACGAGTGCATTTTCTGGAATGTAAAAAATAACCTCCGCCGCATGTTTATGCATATCCTTACATGCGTTAAAACATACACATGCCCATGCGCGCACATTACACACGTACATAAAAAGGAACATGTACAACACTACCAGCTCCTTCGATGGATGAGGGTCCCTTCAACAGTTGTTAAGGCAAAATAACAGCATCTCACATGCATGCAGACTCTTGACCAGCTTAACAAAAATTAGCTGGATGTTACATGCTTTATATCTCAGGTGTACGTGTAGTGGAACCCGTAACGTGACACCCACAAAAAGATGTTGGCTCCAGCTTTCGTCGACCTGGTGTTTCCCCCCTTTAATATTTCTCCTTTCTTATATACATCTTGGCATATGGTACCTGAGGTTATATGTTGGCATGAAATTTGCCTTTCTTCTATGAACTCACTGTCGCGCCCTTACCGTTTACAGGCTAACACAGGAATAACCTTGAAGGCTTACAACATGTGAATGAGGCATTTGTTTGCCTATAATATAAGGTCGTATATGAAATGCGTTGCAGGGATGCTAAAATTGAACATTCAGAATCTAAATCGTCTTGTTTGAAGCATGCATGGATTCTAGAATAATTTCGCAATTCCTATAACTTAAAAGGGGTAGGTTTCAAGTCACACCCTTCGTCTGAATTCAAATTCATGGATTGCGAGAATGACAAATCTTACAATGGTTCTTAAACCTACAATCGGTTATAACCATTTATTTAAAATGGGTTTCCATGTAAGCAATAACGAAGCTATAAATTTTTGGTTAAGTAGCATTAATTAAATATATATTAAATTCATTATGACACTGATACATATAAATGAATAAACAACGATAAAGGAATGTGGGGCCACTTGTGCAACTGCTCACACATGCCTACATATAATTAACCAAATGGTCTGTTAAGAAGGTGCTTGATAAAAAGGATAACGTGTCATTACTTATTAGAACACATTATTCTTGAAACACTTCTTTTCAAGAATCATGTTTTTGTGTCATAGAACATGGTGCATACATCTAGTCTACAATTGTTGGATCTAAAGACACTTTACAAATTACACCACGTTTCTCAAAACAAGAATATGGTTATTTTTTGGAACATGCGTTTTAAAAATATGTATTTTAATAATACAATGTGGTATTCTTGTCAAACGGCGATAAAAAGCATAACGATCACACGCGAAAGTAACTTAGTAATAAAAAAGAAATTCGAAACATTTTGTTTTCGTTTCGCTTGAAAAACAGGCCAGGGTTGAGCAGGCCCATGTTTGATTGTGCCGACAAAAACGGGCCACTTTAATATAATTGTCGATCCATCTCCGCGTACGAACGCAACAGCACTGGCGCCATGACATGAGTTCTGGGACAGTAAAAGTAACTAGGCAAAGCTGCAAATAAGTGCATAGATTTTGGCGACAGCTGCTGTCCGCCGCATAACATTCAGGTTCTCTGGAAGAAATGGTAGTTGTTGTAGGTGCGTCATGTGTGCTGCTAATCTGCCAGGATTGCTGCAGGTGCGACCTAACACCTATCACCCAGATCTAGAGAAAGAGACGGTTGATCATCCGCTGTTCTCTCTTTACCGACACAAGTAAAGTAATGAAAGAAGCACTTTTTTTTTTTAAGTTTATCCTACCGTCCAAACCAGAGGGCTAAGGGGGAAGGTTATCCAACCTCCCAAACAAGAGTGAAAACTCCTCCTCTTTCCATTGTTCTTAGAGTTTCCATGCCTTTAGTTGAGAGCTGCCTCGGTACCAGACAGTAAAACTTTCTGATCAATAATTCAAATTAAATGTAATTCATGCTCGCAGGACCTGATTTAAAGCACCGTTGTCGTGGTACATGAACACGCTTACTTTTTCTTCATCGCGTCCACGTACGAGTTCGAAGCTAACGTTCTTAATTTCAGTCCAGTCTCCACGAAATAGCAGTGGAGGCCGGCCCACTAACACACGTCAACTGTAACAGATGGGCATGTAAGTTGGTGATGAATCATACTCTCGAGTTGGCACGCACTCACCCTTTCGAATACCCGATAGATGATTTCAAGCAGATACACAGTTCATGAACTATTTCGAGAAAATCGCGATCTGTGGATGGATTCATCATCGCAAATTTCAATCGTTAGATCTTACTGGTCCAATAAAAAGATAATAGTTTTTCATCCTAAAGCATTACAGCCAGATGCACACATACAAATCCGGTTCCCACCGAGTTGAGAACCGATGCTGTCTAAATAGATCATGAATCCAGCGCTCATCTTGGAAATTTGTGACTTCCCAATGCGTGGAACAGGACTGAACAGTTGCTACGTTGTGCCTCGATTGACTATCGACGTTCGGTTCCTTTTGTATGGGCATTGGGGCCACATCCCATGTTTCAGTTGACCTAGTGGTACCACCATCCTATTTACTTCCACGTTTTTTACGATATCTTACTTCGCTGTCACCTGCTTTTTTCTCATTTAAAGCGTTCGTCCATTTCGTCGGCAATATAATATGAACACTCCTTTTTTTGACCTTTCTCAAAGCTTTCTGCTACTTTTTAAAGTCGATGGTCAGTTTTCACAGTAACTTAAGAAAGTTTTTCCGCCTAGGAATATTATTTCCTGCAAAACAATCCAGCTTTTTGAGGGATTTTAGCAATCTTTTTTTCTTTGTATGGGTTTTAAAAAAGAATCTTGCGGATATATTCGTGTCGTTGCAGCACCAAGCATCAAGACGTTCATGGCTTTTCCACTCTATGCCATATTCTGTTTGTGGCTTGAGCTAATCGTAGTCGTGGTGCATCCCTATCTTTCTGGTTACCGCCCTCAAATGGGCATTAAAAAAGGAAAGAAACCATTGTGCAGAGCCCACAACTTCTTCGACTTGATTTCCGGAACCAGCTGTTTTGAACTTGCTATCCGCAGACCGCAGGGAATCCTTCTCTGCCTTGGGAGATGCTTCACATGGCAGGCACTTTCCTATCTAAGCGGTAAAGGTTTAGGCAACGCCGCTAGGCCCTAGCTAACTGGCAGGGGCAGAGCTGTATGTAGCTATTTGTGGGCAGCGGCCCACACTGCCAAGCGGGGTATGTGCTCTTACTGTACACAAAATTTTGGTGAATGATTAATGCCGAACATACTCCTAGTTAATAAACAAAGATAACGTTTTATAAGAACAAAAAAAAAAAAACTGAGAAAATTTAAAGGACATATTTTTTTAAATAACTTTGAAAATATCCTACCTCCATGGGGGTTAGTGTGGGTTCATTTTAAAAATTTAAAATTGATTAACTTGTGATGATTTAAAAATTACATGCAACACTTACATCAAACTTTGGCTGGCGATTCGAGTGTCCTTCAACCAAAAAATTTTGGCTTCACCACTGACTAAAGGCATTTTATTCGATTACCATATGATATCTATCATAAATGGGACCCAATATTTTTTCCTTGTGCACTAAGAGAAGTATATACTAAAGTCCAGGCGAATGTTGGAGGGAATTGATCACTTTATAGACTAGCTGCAGGTCCCGGGCGTCCCCTTGAAGATACACACTTTCGGTGGATGATTTTTTCTCATATCAAAGCGGATCGAGCTCTCGAAGGTAAAGATTGACTTGTGAATCATGAGCTGGAGTTGACAGCAACAAAAGTAGTTGATGTAACTATATATCACCGCCCCACCGCCATCCTCTTTTGCTTCCTCCATCTTATCTAAAAGTAAGCCATTGATAATCATAACAATAAGCTACTAGAAATTAGACTTGTTATTTTTATTCTTATCATTACTTTATTAACTTTTTTGCATTTGAAAGGAGTCAAATAACATCCAAAAGCTTATGCCGTAAAGTAAAAAAGAAAGAAGGAAAGAAAGAAAAGAAAATTGTCGGCCCTATTAAGAAGAAGAAAAATGGATTTAAGAATTGGAGAAGGCAAAATTGTAAGTGCAACACTCCATGCATCTAAGAGACAGCGTGAAGGGTTCATAGACTTTAGGGATATATACTTGCCAACTTTTCTCTAATTTGTGGTGTTTTAAAACATGCGAACCAAAACTGGATACGAAGTCCCTTAATGGCATTTGCTATACGAAGCAGTCCTCTATTTTTATATCAGGTTTAGGTTTCAATCACACCGGAAGGCACGAGACACATAGTTCAACATTCGAAGACTTCTCTCTTAAGTGATTGCCGACCAAAAAGGGGATCAATTAATTAAACATGGGACAAGCTTGTCCCGAAAGTTGCGAAAGCAAACAGAAATCAAACGAAATACAAACTAAAGATGGGGCGAATTATAATATCTTATGCGTGCATAAGAGCTTTCAAAATAGTCATATATAAGTTTGCGTGTTTGTATATCATATTATTGGTTATAGAGAGAAAGGTGAAGTATAACATCTCATGCGTGCATATGAATTGAGAATTAACTTCAAAACAGTGCTATATTAATAATTATCTTAGTTTTTAACTTTTTTAGGCAAGACTTAAAGCTGGCTATTATGCAAGTCCGGATCCACAACGCTCAACACTAATTAAATCAAAATATGTTAACTCCTTCTTGAAGGTGAAGTAGATAATATAACACCTAACGTGAGAGAAGCTAAAGGCATTTCTTATGTTTGTTGAAAGTGAGAGTCTTTGAAGGGTATCTAAGTTTTGTTGATCCTACCACACCAATTGCTTGGGTTTATTAATGTATATTTTTTCACGTGCAAACTAAACTGGCTAATGAGCAGGTTGAGATTCGCCACTTGAAGCAGTACCTGTAATAGCATTTAATAGTTTTAGTATTTATATATAATTGACATCACATTGACTCAAGTCCACAACTGGTGAGCTGGAAGTTCAGCATGCAAGGACGCATGTTCCTTAAAAAATGGAGACCGAAAAATCTTATGTGATCGTCTTGCATATATTTACGCTTTTAAATATTTAAAGGTCATACGCACATTTATATGGCATATTTCAACAACTTGTACAGCATTGCAATATTTAAAAAAATAAAACATATTTTAGAAAAAATGATGATTTTTAAAAACTACCAACCAATGCAATAAAATATTGGAGATCAATACATATAACATAAACTTGGAGAGATGAGGGCTTTCTTTCTTTTCTTTTTTTTGCCATAGCTGGTAATCTTCCCAGCTACTGATCGCCCGCCCTTGTTTTTTACAAAGGATTTCATGTATTTGTTCAATATCATTGACGATCAATGGGATGATTTCAGCATGGACGGCCTGAATATAAGTATGCACGTCCACATGCATGCAAGATCATGCAGATTCACCAGCCCTGCCCAAAGTCCAATTAAAATACAATAAAATCATGAGGAGGCGTACCAGCTTGGACGTCCCAGTGACCAGGATGGTTGTCCAACTGCGTGCTCTTTGTCTCGTTGCACGTGAAGTTGTGTTTTTGTGATGATTTTATAATTTCCTAGAGGAAAAAAATATGTGATATAAAAATAGATAAACCTTTTTCTTTTGAGATGAAAAGTGGAAAGAACATTTGATCTTATTTTTTGGAAATAATACCAAATACAGGCCTCAACCTTTTTTACTCTCAACACACATCTAAAATTAATTTCAAAGCAAATCTTAAAGATAGGAGCTTGTATTTGAAAGACATATGTCAAGAAAAAGAAAAGCATTTGTGTTTATGACTTAGATAGAAATGCCCCCATTAAAAAAGGAAGGAAACAATTATACTAGAACTTTGAAAACGAAGATAATATATATGAAAATATAAGAACAACAAGATAAGATAATCGAAATCAATAATGCATACGTGAACGTCAACATTATCAATGTGACCCAAAGAGTGGGTGCGCTCCACTCAGATTTGAGAATATGGAAGTGTTTTTTGTGAACGACAGGTGACCAAATCAATTTTATTCGATAAACAAGTGCAACATCTAAGAGCAGACGAAAAGGCCGTTACGACTCCCACCTAACTGAGAGTCTGAGATGACCAATTAATGTAATAAATATTGTGAAATTTAGCTAAGGAAGTATACTGCCCTAATATAATAATATTAGGACTCCCACCTAATGTTCATTAGATCTTTTTTTTCCCATTCATCTATAAAATAATCCATCATAATTACCTGCCGCATGTGCGTGCCTCGTGCTTGTTGTCACCTTAGATCGATCTTTGGATCTAACAGTTAATTTGTTTTGTTTTTTGTTTTTGGAAATAATCATAGTTAATTACGACACATGATGGTAAAAAAAGATTGGTTGGTCTAAAGTACATTAATTAACGTGGAGTTATATTTTTCGAAAGAAAGCAAAGTTAATTAGAAAGTGCTTGGGTTGAAAAGAAAAATTGCTGGCCTGTGACATGCCATGTGGTAATCGTTGAAATTATGATGGAGAAGGAACATGATTCCTCATGAAATGAAGGACTCCACTATATTTGTTAAAGATATTCGCAATGATATTTAGTAGGGAAAGCTTGCTACTGCGAATCCCTAGGATGAAGTCTCCAAAAAGTGAATGAAGATATGATATTATATGAACTAATTAATATGCAAAAAAGAAACTGTAAATAAAAATCAGTTTGTGAACCGAATCGGTGGAGCTGCCAATTAGGTGGATCGACCAATTCACCGGTTCAGCAGAATCAGTTGTGAATAGCCGACAATGTTTTATTATTATTTTTTTAAAATCGATAAATATATAGTTAAAACTGATAATGTATGGACAGGGAAACCAGATAGAGCCAAAACTTACATATACAGATGAGCCTGCTGGCCAGTTCTTTGCCTTTCCACAACGAAATAAGTAACTAATATTCAAGATTAGTTTACTATTATAATTCCAATGACAAAAATTACAAAGGTCATCTCAGAGGGATGGTGGGGGTTCCTGATCACCAATGAAAAACAATAGTTGATTGTCAAAGTAGCTTCTCTAGCCAACAGAATAATCCTGCACTATAGAAAACAAGACTTGTGTATGAGATTGGGTAACTTCCAAATGCTGCATGATCTTTCATATATATAATTGTTATTGTCGAGGATAAAGACGAATCTCAGAAATCAGGCAAGATGGATCCTTCTACATCGTGAATCATTGAAGACTCAGGCAAGCCTATCAAATTGACAATTCAGCATGCCAAGATGTGTAGAAGGAAAGAATGGTCCGCAGGATAGAGATGATCATGTAAATAGATCGACTGTAACAAACAAAAGATGATCTACTTCAAATGAGGAGACAGTTGCCGTCGATGTACCTTGATGGATTTCATTATGGTTCTAAAAATGGTCCCCAAACCAAGAGGCTTATTGTAGGCCGATACCCAATTTAATTTGATGATTTCTGAAGGTTTGTCTTCAGGCTATCGAATGGTGTCTCATGAAATGACTGGATAAAATTAAAACTCGAGAAAATCAAAACAAGTTATGAAATAGTAGACAATATGTAATAATTAAAGCTCATATATGGTAATTTGTAGAATTAGCTTGTCGTCAACTTTTGAAGCACATATTTGCGACGTGTCTTTAAGCACAATTGGTTTTTTAAACTAGCTAGTTTTGTGCCGTTTGATGAAGTTAGTTCCTATCATGGTTAATTGTGCATCATCTAATGAGTAACTAGTACAAAACTTTATGGAAACTTCAACAACTTAAATTGTAAACTTGGATATAAGCGAGCATAAAAGGACGGATGATGCAGTACTGAAGGAGGATATCTCATCAGATATGATAAGATATTGATGGGATGTTGGATATGGACACTACTGAGTGATGCTATATTCATGTTTGCTGATGGGTGGAGAATTACGCCATCTTTGAAACTGATTGATTGGTCTGGGAAACTTCCTCGATGCTTCCACCATATTGGATCAAAAGGTTCACTAATTCAGGCAACTTCCCCGATGCTTCCTCAATGTATTCTTCGAGTTAAAGGCTCAGGCCACTTGAGCCATATTAAAGTACCGGACGGAAGAAAATTTCCTTGTCAGCTTCCTCGCAGATGCTATTCCTTGTTTTCTCTACTAGAAAATATCTTCATTGCCTCGGACTTATAGCAATTGATGGCATGCATGAATCTCAATTCTCAAGTATTCACGTTATATTGTACAAGCCTTCTTTAACGAGGACCAGCTGACAAGGGCTTTAACCAAGACTTGAAAAGGAAGAGCTTCCACTAGGTATGGATTGTACAACGGGATACCAAAACCTGAACTGGTTTTTGGAAGGAGCAAATGTACCGGTAAAACATGAAGTAGTTGGCATGTAATCTACTGCCCCAATTCCTGAGAGTAAGAAAACCATGTTGAAATTCAGGCTCTGTGATTGGTGCTTACCAAGTAGTTCTATAAGCGTAGTTGATACTTAAGGGTTCCAATAACTTCTAATGCAACTGCAAAATCCAAAAATAACGATAAAATGTTTCGTTTACACACACACACACACACGCACATATAGGATGTTGCATGGTTAAAATTTAAAAATCTGTCATTAAAAAGGTCACTAAATTAACTTTACCCATAGTTTATGATGCAGCCATGGTCTATGATGACTTTAACAGGATTTATGATATTTTTAGCAACAAACTTTTAAATTTGAACAATCCAGCAACTATTGAGCACTTGATATCATTGATTTTTCAATAGGCAGTTAGCTGACTATCATATATCAGACTTGTTGTGAACAGTTTACGTCGTGAATATTAAGTTGCGAAAGGCATATTTCGAACATAGAGGATCCCAACAATCAACGAGAAGATCATAGCCCCACCCGGTCCTCAGTTTGCTTGTACTAATCAGAATGGTTGATGGCGAGGAAAGAGAACGCAAGAAGGTTCTTTTGTTGTTCCTGAATTCCCCTCTATAGTCTATAGAAGCTACATTATTTTTTCAAGAGTCCAAAGTACCTCTCAAAACAAATAAAGGTTTCGTTTAAGGGAACTCATTTGTTTCCTGCTTTCTCTCTCTCTTCCTTTGAAGAAAAATTTCAACTCGTGTAAAAACAACTTGACTTCATATTTGTAACTAAACTCCACCATCTAAGCTCATTGGAATCAACGACCCAGATGATTTTCGTCAAAGTCTAGTAAACAAGGGCCTCCAGTTATCTATTTTCCTATTGGTATGTGTGTACATGAGAGCTTGCTTGATTTGGTGGAGAGACAATTCTAAGGTCTCAAGATTGAACTCAGTTGCACAAGTTCTACAGAGGTATCACAAACCCAAGAAGGGTCAGCATGGTTTAATTTTGGTCAGGCATTAACCTTACTTTGTCAAATGTTAGCTTCTTCTAGCTCATCTCATATCCAAAATTATATAAGATCGGAGATTTAGATCTTATATTTAATATGTGCCCGTGTACTAGAATCAGATTGTTCTGACCAACTTCTACGATCAAAGGGGATTCAGTTTAAATTCTATACGCGCATTAAATCAAAGAGGAATTTTACTAAATACCCAATTATCCTATCGGAATCCACATTAATGTTTGATTCCTACCTATTGACATCCTTCACCATACAATTCTGATAAGGAGAGCGAGAGATACAAACGTAGATTAGCCACATAATTTATTGTCAAATTATAACTGTGAGAAGCAGGAATGTTTTATACATTTGATGTCCCACACACTGCAAGACTTAAGGCGTATACTTGTGATAAAAGATGTGGAGCAATCAGCTCCAGATGCCTCGCTACTTGCATGAGCCAGCAAGGTCCTCAATATAGGAAAACATAGAGAATTTGTAACCATGCTCTTGGGGCACTAACAATGGATTATTAGACAACAAACTCATAAGATGTGGTGTGTCTTGTATTTAAACTTAGCTTTAGTTCTAAAATTTCTGGTTGATAGCTAAAATCAGGAAAGAGCTATGATTCACTAAAAATTAAAAACGGCCTTAGTGCAAGCTAATGCAAAGAGATATAAAGTGCCAAAAGAGCACAATAAATTTAGTCTTAGGGATACAACTGGTCCTGGGTCCTTTTCTCTCTAATGTGTTTTACGAGATGAGCCATTAATTAAGAACCAGGCCACTTAATAGGTGCTCTAGTAGCCAAGCCATTATAACATTTTTTTGCACCGTGTACTGTTCAGGCTGTTGGCATCGACCTTCGCAATAGTCAGCATTTGCTATCCAGTGGTCGCAAGACTGTTGGATGATTTCCATTGATAAGTGATTGCCAATGCTTAAGATCGTTAGGACATGAATTCATATTGACAACGGTTTTTGTTAGATGAGCACGAGTATTTTATCCTACCACTTAATAAAAAAGTCGAAACCTCCATCCTTTCCCTTAGGTACATGGCCTACTTTTAGTATCTTGGGATGCACCCTACTGCACTTCAACTTGCATATTTGTACTCTTTTTTTTTGCAACATAGGAGATTGATGTGTTAGAAGCTGGAAATGAACACTAGCCGCCTACCGATCTTTAACCCATATGTAGTGCCAATTGTTGCTGACTGTTTTTGACATTGAGGAATGCCCATTTAATTCCAAACATGAAAGGGCCATTGTGAATTCTAATGATTCCCAACAAGCAAAGCCATTGTGAATTCAGACTTGACAGCATGAGAATAGGTAGTTTCAGACACAGCCACGAGCCCAAGACCGTGGTAAAGCTGAAAATGATGGCCCCATGTATTTAGCCAAAGTTGTAAATCCTGTCGGTAACCGCATTTTAACCATGGTTTCTCTGCTTAAACAAATTTATATGTAATTAAACACAAATCATGGAACTTTTTAATTAACCATATATTGCTGATTTGCATGATATACGTGAGCATCCAAGAAACAAGACAACTGTAGCCATGCAACAAAAAGTTAAGCCTCCTACTGCAAACTTGAACCACTTATGCAACACAAAGTACATGACTCGCCTTATAAGTATCGAGTTTAATTCTTCGTCAAAAGTTGGACGCTTGTGAATCTTTCAAACTTCGACCTCTACACCTAATTTTTACGGTGTCAAACAACTGCATAAGCGTTTGACTCCTTCAGCAACAATGGCCTGCTTATATAGCTATATGCCTAAATCCATGTAGATTGTAGCGCCATCACCTCAACTATTCGTTCTTCTTCCTCGTGGCCTCGATCTTTTGCTTTATTGCCAGATTCCATCCCTCAAGCCTCTTCCGCTTCCTCCGCAACGGAGGCGGCTGCACTTTTCCCGTCTTCACCCTTCTGCGCAATGGATCTCAAACCCTAAACACCACAACGAGATAACCATAAACCCCGTTCGAAGACAACAAGAAAAAAGGTGCCACAGCTAAGGTTTACAAAAGTGAAAGAAAGGGTCAGGAATTCCACGGGCGTTCGAACGAAGATCCGGTTAGAAGGTTATAGATTGTCTAGTATCAGATAAGCATTACATTGGGCAATGGTGCCAAAGATTGTGGCACCAGAATCAATAAGAGAGAGGGAGAGAAAGAGAGCACAGGGTTTTACCTTCACGGCCGTTCAGGGGTCCATACCAACTGCACCTCGCCTTTGCGCAGCTGAGACTGCGTCTGTGTTTTTGGACTCGTTGCCATTCGTTCACCTGGTCGTAAATAGTGAAGTTGGACCAAGGTCCAAACCCGGGGCAAATGGAGACGCAAAACAGGTCTGGCATGTCCCAACTCAAGTTTGCTCCAAATCTGTTCCCTAACTCCAAACATCTGAAAAAGACCCATTTACGGATATGAACCTGTTTTTTAGGTCATTGGGGAATCTCTATTTGCGACCCGATCCATAGCGACTACTACTGTCTACTACATCATTGTGATAGCCTTTGAGTGGTACCTATGCCTCTTTGCTAAAATAAAAGTATATTTTGTTACGAATTTTTAAATAAAAAGTTGCAGATGAAAAAAAAGAAAATCATGTGTATATGATTTTAAGCATATCCATAATCCACGAGAACATAACCACACATCTGCTCTTCCAGTGTGGTGGAACTTTCACATGTTCATAAACCGCAGCTCCAATTTCGCTCAGACTCCCTATGTTAATCTGCCAGATCTTCGAAGGGTTCGTGAACACTAAGCGGATCATGAGTGATTTTTTAAGAGATGTTTGATCAAGAAATCTAGCTCAAAGTGAATCCAACTGCTTTGCATGTGCTTAATTTTTTTTGCGATGAGGAATCGTCCGCAGCTCAAATATCAGACCAAATCCAGCGGCAGTTGCTAACTTGCTATCAGGAGTTATTGACCAGCCACGGGAGGAAATTTTGGTTCCTATATTTGCGTAATGAAAGTTGAACCAAAGATAGCAGAAATCAGCCCCGGCCGTATCCGGATGCCTTCAGACGTATGTTGAAGGTGCTTCATTAGACGTTTTTCTCTGTCTTACAAGTGAACGCAAGTAATTGTCCTCTGTATTACCCATATGTCTTCATAGTTGGTAATGATCTCACAGAAAATAAAGCATGTGAACAGTAGCAAATACACTTACTAACTGCATGTAAAATTAGTTGGAGCCATTTTAAAGTGTTTGTCTGTTAGCATGGAGATAACAAGCAGGTAAGAAAATTTAACCATAAAGTGCGACCACTTCATAAATGTTCCAAATTGAACTTTTTTGTTGTCGGGCACGTCCAGGCTAGTAAAAATTTTCTTAATTTCTTTTATCCATTCCTCTGCATCATCAACTGTGCCCTTCCCATGAAACTTTGGCGGATGCAAATTCAAAAACTGTTTATGAATTATGCCTCTTGCATCATAATTCGTTGTTCTGTTTGTATCTGTACTGGTCCCACCTGAAGAAGCAGACTGCACCAAGTTATGAATTAACCCAGTAATCGCATGCAAGGTGTTCATAATGAACTCCTATTGTTGTTGGATGCTTCCAACTGATGTCCCAAATCTAGTAGGATGAGTTACAACATTTCGACTCCTGGTGTTGCGAAGGACTCTGCCTCTTCCTCTAGTACTTCCCCTCTTAGTAAGCACCATATGAACTACACCAGAAGGGGAAAACAAAAACATACCTGTTATGTTTGTAAATAAAATAGACATTTAGGATTATTATAAAACTTTGAAACTCAACGTTCACACTAAATCAAAAACATTTTTCTATAACAGGCTTGGAGGACTTTTCCTTTTATTGTGATCGGCATTGGCAATCTGGACACTGCGTCGAGTATGGGCATTGTGGATGCTTTAGTTGTTTGAGTCTAAGTGTCTTTGTGTGGAAATCAATAAGGGTGTCTCTTAAAACATTATTGGTGGTTGATTTGTTTACGTTTTAGTCATTACTCAAGTTTAGAGTAAGACTCAATATTGCTTCCGTTATTATCTATAAAAAAAATTTGGTGTCAAAAACTTGGGTCGTGACATTTCGTATCTATATTCTCTGTACTTTCTGTACAATATCAATGCTAGCCATCCCACGACTAGAAAGGTTTTGCAGTTGTTGCATCTGCGCCACGCATATGATTTTTTGTTATATATGGGTGCAGGATGACAGTATTTTTTTCATGCAAACACTCAATGGTGTATCCGTCGTGGTGAACAAGGTTACAATGAATATGTCGCACAAAGTTGAGCCTTATGTGACCTATGGGTACGTCTCTCTCCATCTCTATTGGCAGTTTAAAAATATGTGATGTTTTCGTTTTTCATAGACCTCGCATATTCTACATTTTGCAGCTATCTTAATTTGCAGAGCGTGGGGGACTTGATTTAAAAGAGAGGATACGGAGAATTGAATAATCAACGAATTGCATTGAGTCATTGACAGACAATGCCATTATAGAGCAGGTCTGTCCGTTCTGCCTTTTCTTTTCATAAACTTACTGGTAGAACTCTATCTCAAACTTGTCTCTTGTTTATTTAATGCAGGCCTTGACAAGTTTGGGATAATATGCATCTAAGATCTTAGTCATGGCATTATTATGACCTTGGGTCCCCAGTTCATGGAAGCAAACAACTTTATGTGGCCATTCAAGCTCCATGCTTCATCTGGTGGCCTGAAGAAGAAGATAAATCATTACGCCAAGGGAGGTGATGCTCGTCACCGTGAAGACAACTAGACAAGATGCTTAGGAGGACGAATTAAAATTTCCGTTCTATCATGAATTCCCTATTGGTTTTTGAATCATTATTACTTTCTATAAATAGTGGCGGGGATTTCGTTTGTTTGATTCTCTACAGCTAATGAGATTCTTTCTGTTGTGTTGAAGTTTCTTAGTTCCTCAAATAACAGAGAACTGTTATGAACATTGAAGGTTGGGAATGTGAGCACGCTATCTGGTTTAACCGAGCCTGTTCATCCATTTTTATGCTTATTATTATCTATGTTCTAAGCTAAAAGGTTTTAGATGCGGGATATTCTTTCTTCAAAAGAAATCTTCTTCAGGTTGTTGTTGTTTCATATTTGTCCAACCAGTGCCAATGACACTATTGATTTGTTTCACTGTTGAAAGTGGCAGGATTTATAGGGTGGGCGATACAAAGGAATATCAAGCATAGCATATGCTTGGTTGGTTTGAACCTAGATTTCTAATTAGAGTACTTTTATGGGGCTTTGATTTTGCATGATGGTAGTTATCAATTACCTAGGGTACCACTGTTATTCACCTGACCTGATATGTCCGTTGGAAGGCTAGGATGATCATCTTCATTAATTTCTGAAATAGCTGATATTGAGTTTGCCTTTTGGAGGCCGTGGCAGGAATGTTTTTCCTTGTCCAATTTGTTCGGTGAAGTAGTTAACTTTTTTAGTTGCACGCATTTGTCTCCTGAAAGTTAATCAAGTGTTGATTCCGATTGTCGGTGGCTCTTGGAGGTTAGAAGGGACAATAGGTGGCTTTTAGCCTTCTACATCTCCCAACCCAATTGCGGCTCCCCTGTGCGAACAAATCGGAAAAGCAAGTAAAGATAATTGGATGGGGGAAGTCGACCATTTCTTGAAGCTATCACTTGTCATGTAAATTTGGCACGACTGACAGAAGGATTCGAGGTTGGACGCAAGAGATTCATTGAGGACTGATTGAATTAGGCCGTGGATGTTGCGGCTTCGTGGGCTACTGAAGCCCGCTTCTCATCTGCCTGCACGACTGTGTCATGGTTAAACGCTTGAGGTATGCGGCCGCCAAATTAGGGCCCTATAGCCTTTCTCAGAACGTAAGCAGCATGTTCAAACAGTACGGTAGCAGGGGTTGTGAAGAGTAAAGATTAAAGGCTTAGCTATGCAATGCCGAAAAGCTCTGGGTAATTCTAGGAGCAGCAAGAGCAAACAGGCTTCGATGCAGTCGGGCGAACCTGTCCCCGTGAAGCCTGATATTTGCACGATTTTTGGCGCTCTGCACTACCGGAAAGGTGATTCCCCATCACCAAGGTATATCGGATTATTTTTATGATACAGATCATCTTTATACCTGCACAGATTAGTTATTCCGGATATTTCGCATTCATCAAATTTAGGCTTCCGTATGTCGGAGACAGGTCGGTCGATCGGGATGGCGAATTTTCTCGAGAGGTTACAAAGCATAAAGACCGACCTGAATACCTTGGGCGTAGACTTAAATCTTATCCTTTTAGATTGTACAGATGGATCGATCATTCAGAAAAAGGGACAGGGAGAATGACAGATAGTTGAAGCATTGTAGTAAAGGAGGTATTTTGGAATACCTCCTTCCTCTTCTTTGTACTCTATAGCTCTACCAGTTCTGGACCTTCCATCACACCATCATCATCAGGTGACACCACAAGGCCAGGATGAGAACCAGTGGGAGAGAGTGTGTGTCTGCTTGAAGATTCGGAGGAACTTAAATACAATACAAAAACCCTTACATGTACATATAGGCCAGTTAATTTAAAAGGAGAAAGAGGCACTCGGCTCCGTCAGACGACTTTGTTCTACATTCAAAACTTCTACATATATGTGGAATGTTGAAGCGAAAAAGAAAAGGGCGTGTTCCCTTTTCCATTCGCAGACACAGAGCCAGAAAGACGGAGAAAACCGCCCCTGACCTTACCACCCTCCGACTCCATACGTCCTTTCGCAGACATGGAAGGTCATGTAGAAGGGTGTAGGACGAGCCTGCTCCGGCAGAAGGTGCAGTAGTACTTCCTGCGTGTCTTGGAGTAGAAGGGCAGGAAGCAAAACCTCCACTCGCTCTCCACGTCTGCGCAGCTCACCAGACCGCCACAATAAGGGCAATTTCCAGGGGCCATCTGCGTCGCCAGGACCCTGTCCTCCTGATCGCACGTGAAGACCAAACACATGGTATGCCCAACTCTGATTCCTCTTTCTGCCTTTCCCTTCTCTGCAAGCAGATGATAGAAGAGAAGACGACCACAAGAACCCGATTCTAAAGCAGCAAGCCGGAAAGAGAAAAGTAGCACAGATCAAAAGCCGGTGGATTGGTTGGTGCTAAGAGTCGGATGGGAATTTATGGGATTGAACAGGAAATTTGGACCCCCACCTTTTTTCTATTTCACGAAGAAATCGCGTCCTTTCCTTTTGTCAAAAAACGCGTATTTCTTCTAGCTCCGGTTTCTTCTAGGTCATTCGCCTTCCCTTCCTTGAAAAGGTTTCTAGAAGAGGCAAGAATGTGGGGATGTTTCTGTTTTCAAATGGAGAAACATTGCATTAAGTTGAAAGCGAAAGCGACAACGGTTTCAAGTTTCTGCCCTCAACAACGATTGTTGTCACCCCGTTTTCTAGAGAATGAGGAGAAAGCTATAATTATCTCATTGAATCCAAAGTTTAACGACCAAACTCTTTTGAATTGCTGGTACTCTATTGGAAAGGTGGAACTAAAATTCAAATTTCAACACAAGTACCGGGAAGATCCGGAACTTTAATACAAGCATTACAGTTCCTCCTACACAAGTGGATGAAATTCATCCGCAAACCTTGATCCCTTCTTTCAGCATTCAAAGTAGCGAGTGCTTCGTGGGCTACCTTATTGATGTCTACAATTTTTTGCCCGGTATGACGGGTGTTCTCTCTATTCTCGTTTTCTCTTCTCTCTCACATTAGTTTGCCTTTTAAAAAAATTTACGATCGAGACCGCTTGAAGTGCGGGTACTCCACTATAGTGGTGGAACTAAAATTTAAGTTTCAGCAAAGGTACCAGCAACAACCAAACATGAAACTAATGTTACAGGAGTTTTTGGGTAGATCGGAAAACTAGACAAATAGAAGATGAAAGTTTAAGTGCTCTGTTAAGTGGAACTTTAAAATAATGGGTATAATTTTTTACCCGTTAGGGCACTCGTTCTCCCTATTCTAACCCACATTAGTTTGCCCAACGTCGTGAATCACCACCAACAGCCCAGCATTACTTTGATTAATTTTGACTTCTTGGAGTGCAAGCTGGACGCAAGATGGCTAAGTAAATCGAAGTTCAGCCTGGAATAATATCTAATTGAAAGAAAGTTCACAATAATAAAAAGGCTCTTCCATTAATGAACCAATCTTGGTTTTCGTATAGTTTCTTCTTCCCCTGAATGAGATCGACGAGTGAATGATCGAACGATTTGAGTCGAAACCTTAAGAAAAAACAAGTTCATCAAATACAGATTGAAAACGTGAATAATGTCAAGGTCCGACTAGGAAAACATTTAATTTGTGGGAATTGTGTGGAAGTTATGAGCATATTTAACATATTATTAATATGTTCATCAAAGGCAGGAGTTGTCTTGATGATTTGATCGAAGTGCTGCAGTTATTTACTGGTTTTCTTTATCGTTCTAAAGCAATTGCTAGTTTGCTGCATGTCTATATTTTTTTATGCTTTGGGCAGATCCACTTGTATAGGACGTCGCAGTTAGGATATCATAATTTTTTTTATATATGACGAATTTACATAATTGTTATTGCTATCATTTTTTCCATACCTATAAACAGTTACAATCTCAATGGTGGCCTTCAAATAGATATAATTTTAGCTCTATGCATAAACAAACATGGAAATGAAGTACCAGAAACAAAAGTTTTAGGAAATCTAACAAATGGAGGATTGGAGGTATATGGAAGGTGGGGCAAAACTTCTACCAAAAAAGGTGCCTGGTACTAATACCCAGCATTCTCATACCCGTTATTTAGTTCCGGATATTGAAATACATAAGCAAAACTTCAATTCAAAACTGGAATATGAGCTGAAACTTTAAATGTAATGGCCACTTTCTACGTGCCATGCAAGTAAAGACGAAACTATTTTTTACATATTACGTTGGAAACTCGGAAGCTTGATATAAACTGATGTTTAGCCGCCTACCCTAAAATCTCTATTTATTTTAGCTGAAAAAAAAAAGCATAAGTTCAGTGAGCTTACTACCATGACGATCCAATCAATCGGAGACAAATACAAGAAATCAACAAGGAACCTAGTTATAATGGTCACTGCCCTTAGGCAGTCCTCGCGGCCAGCCTTGATCGGGACTCAGTTGAGAATTTTAATTATTAATTCACATAACATATAATCCGTATATAATAGGTTCACTCAAGTATATATCTTATGCTCATTCAACAAAGAACAACTTCAAATCTTAATCTTTCTTTCTTGACAGTCATTTCTAGTTTGATTGTGTGTGTTAGACGCATGTTACACATTAGATGATCTTCCCTCTTCAAGTAACAATGAACACTTCTAGCAAAAATAGACGTAGCTTATCTTCTGCTCCCAATTCAGATTCAACCCTCTTCATTTGTACATATTTTGTTATAGCCACACAACACAACATCTGATTCAACAGGGAGCATATCAATTCCTAATCCAAAGGTAAAACAACATGTCAAGAAAACTGCCGTACAAATAAATATTGTCCTTTTCCTTGCGTAGGAGATATACATATATGCGCATACCAGCTACATAAGAATGGAGCTATAGCATGTCAAATCACCATTCTCCCACCTAAACCTAAGCAATCAAATCCATAAATCAAATGTTACATAATTCATTTACACAAAAGTATGCTGAAGAACTATGCAATTCAACATACATTAAACAAGCCACCAAATAGATTATTCACACAAAATTTGCTCACCAGAGAAAAAAAAAATCTATTCAGTATGCTCTTACGGCACGTCCTTGGGTGCGGTTTCACAAACCGAATGATAATTAACATGATTAGTCAATGACCTCAATTAGCGGCCTTAACTCATTCACCCTAAATGCCCACCAGCCTCACCAATTAAGAATACTGTAACTATGGTACAATGTCTTGCCATATTCACTCATCCATACAACTAGAATCTTAATTAACAAACACTCTCAAAAAAGACTAACTGTGTATAACAAAGCCTTCTTTTAGATGCAAAAATATAGTCTAATCTATCAAAATAAGTAATCAGCTCCCTTTTCTTAAGACCCCCTTAAATATCAGCCCATACAAGACTGTAAACCCCTCTTTTAATTTTCAGTCTACTGCAAGAGTTAAACTTAATCAACTATTAAGTAAATAAATCTCATCCTTTTCTTAATAAAAAATAACTCTAATCAAGGCCCAAGAATGAACCGTACATAGCTTCTGCCCCATTGAAAAAAGAAGAATTACGTAACAGAATTGGACTTGGATCAGATATTATAGGTATTACGACTATCAGATATACTCGAATGAGATATAACTACTACACATTCGGCCTTTCGGATTTTGCTTAGTTAGTTAGTTGCAATCTGATTCCAGTGTGCGTCAAAATAATACATTTATTGGATACAGTAAGTAAAATACTAATATTTATACTAATTAAATCTGCACCCAACTCCAATCTGGACGTGAATTTTGTTGCAGATTTCAAGTACTAATTGAATTCAAATTCAAATTGAATATCACATCCTTGCTCAACCATTGACATCTCTATATGGATTTGTATGTTTTTGAGTTGCTGCTCTCCGTATGCCACAAAGTAAGTTCTTAATTAACCATGCCTTTTCTCCTCTTAAAATTTTGTAGTTGGTAGTTTGATTCTTTAATATACATGCAGGATCTGCCTGGCTAGTCTCAGTTGAACTCCCTCAATGATCGAAGCAAAGGTCGAGGGAAGTTATTGGGATAAATAAAAGGAATTGCGTTCAACAAATTGGTTGCTTATGAATGAATGTCGGGGAAATGGCGTGGAATATGAACCCATCGACCAGTTAATTTTGCTCCATCTTGACGCTGGGAAGTGTTTTCCTATTTATCCCGACTGCGGAAATTGAACAGTCATATTGGTATAAGAGGGCAGCATTTTGAGTGGGTGCTCCTTCCTATGGATGGATGATGGAATATTTCTAAGTTGGTTATGTCAAGTGTAGGTTTCAAGCTTTGCTATTAGAGACAGGAGAGCAAACTTATATAGTTGCAGGATGGGTAAACGGGTCTTCACTTATAACGCTAGAGAGAGAGTGAGAGAGTGGACTAACTGGGATCATATTCTGAAAGGGTATACTTTGTTACAAGAAAAGCTATTTTCTCCGAACCAATAGAATACATTCAACTAAGTTAAATTGCCTACGTAAATGTCATATTAATGTTAATTATCAATGATTGTCTTACACACATTCGTTAGAGAAGATGAATTTGATTGATTTTATTGTGAACATATAAATTGGTATTGTCTATGTAAATATTATGTTGATGTTATTTATTATCGATCATCTTAATATATTTATTAATAAAGATTAATTCGATGAATTTGATTGACTTGAAATTGTCTAAGTAAATGTGTAAATGTTAGTTGATGTTATTTATTATCAATGTCTTAAACACATTCATTAATAAAGATCAATTTGATTGACATGCTAAGATGAATTTTTCTAACACCGCAAGATATATATGTATATATAAGAAGGCTTTGGACCGACCTCCAGACAATTAGAATTCAAGTATACACTTACGTTGAGGTAGTTAATTTCTGCTGTGTATCTTGAACTGGAAGGGTTTGCCTAATCCCAACTACAATTAATTCTCTAACAAAAATCCTGTCAAAAAGTTGGCAAAAATGCGCCTTGATCATTGCAAAATATCTTAAAAATGTACTATTATTTTCAGAAATATTATCACAATTTTTGTGGACTGCCTATGTCGTTCACCAACACGTCGGAAGCTCTCGTCCCAAGAAAACTTGGTCTAGACCAGCTTCATTTCTTTGTTGACCTTTCATCCAAGGTGAACCTCCTTTATTTTGTTTTGAGGGTTTTATGTGTTCCTTAGTGTGCCGTACCTCATTTGTTTGGCAACCAAAATTTAGTTCAAATACTTCTTTTGGCTGGTGAACAGCTCAGTCAAGCATCTCTCTCTTTTTCTTTCCTCCATTTTTTGAAGTAGTCTACCCAGCTTTAATTTGAATCGTTATGGCCACGAGTTGTGGAAACAATCAATGTCGCAGTTGGAACTGCTAAATTGTGGGGAGCTTCTTTCTTTCTCCACATAAAGACGTTAAGAACGTCGGGAACAATATAGTGGATAGGTATTAATTCGCGGATTGGAGTTCGACTTGAGTTTAGCACGTAAAGAAAGCACCCTCTTGTGATAAAAAGTTCAAAAGAGGTTATATATACCACATGAAAAAGCTAAAAAATATATAAAAAAAATATACAGCCTTGATTTCGCACAGTGGGTCCCAGTATTGATGCCTTACGCCAAGGGCTGGCTGGTTAAGTGGTAAGAAAAGGGGTGCGTTGTACACAGCCTTGGCGGTTAGCAGAGAGGGAACAGAAAGCATGGTGCACGTGGTCTCAGCAATCTGTCCTTCCAACCCTCGCCTCCAAGACAAAAAAAACAAATGGACAGACCAATTTAATGCACCGGCCTCACAATATCTACCGGGTGTTTGGAGCTTGCGCTTAATGCTTCTTCTTCTAAAGCCACATGGACAATCGTCATCATCGGTGAGTGCCCCTCACCCCGTTATATCGTTTCCTTTTGGTTTGGTAAATTAAGTTTGAGGTTGTACAGGCTTTTGCCATTAATGCTTTTACTAGTTCCAAACAAATGCATTGACTTTCAATCACACAGTTACAGATACGAATGTTCTGAAAACAAAAGGAATAAAATATTTGTTCGCTTCATCAGTAACACGGTGAAGGCACCCAGATGGTGGCAAACACCGCGTTGTGGCCTTTCCACGTGAGGGTGAGGCCGTCGTCCTCCCTTTTCACTCCCCACCCGGCTGCGTGGTCTGCCAGCACGCTCTTAGCACGGGCAAACATGTCGTCGCTCGCCGGAACGCTGCGGAAGAGCGCCTTCCTCATCCTCTCCGACCACCTGCTCCGGGTCTCCAGCCGCTCCACCCTCTGCAGCCCTTCGCAGGCCACCACGTTCTCTATCTTGAACCGGATGTCCGACTCGTATCGATCCCTTTGCCAACAGGCATTGGGCAGCACCGTCTCGACGGCATCCAGCGGGATCCAGAAGTACTCCATCGCCGACCTCATCCTGTCCACGAGCTCCGTGGACGTCAGGTCCGCGTCCTCGTCGACCAGGATGAAGAGCGAGGGCTCCAGCTCCCTTACGGCGCTGAGAAACTCGTCCCGGAGACCAAATCCGGTTTTCTGCACTGTCCCCTCTGGCACGTAATGCAGCATCATCTGGCAGTTCACGATGAGCGCCTCCTCCGATTTCAACCCTCCGAGCATTCTGGATGCGCGCAGGTGCACAAGCAGGTTCTCCACTCCGGTGATGACCCGGAACTCGAAGGGGACGTGTCGGGTCCTGGCGAAGTTGAGGAGCCGGAGACCGAGCTCATCATACGAAGCGTTCAGCACGGGAGGTATGGAGGCACTGGAGACAGACACGGTGAGCTTCACCAGTGGAGGTCCTCGGGGCCTCTTGGAGAGGATGTCTATGAGGGTGGGGTACTGCATGCAGTGAGTCACGCCGAAGTCGACGATATGGACCGACGTGTAGTTCCTGACGGCCTCGTAAACGGCGGAGTTGGCGACGCAGAAGCCGAATCTGTACCAAGGCGTGAGGTCGATGGAGTAGGCCAGGTCCATGACGGAGAGAGTGGGAGGCTGTTGCTCGGATATTAGGGGATTGCCGGTTGCCCTGGCGACCAGGGCCTTAAGGAAGGCGTGAGTGAGCCTCTGGTTGCTGTCACCCTCAGAATCAGCGTAGTTGTTGAGGACCCACATGAGCTGCTGGGAGAGGGTGATGTCGCCAGTCTCCAGCGCTGAGGCGCAGTGGAGGAGGAGCTTCTCCATGAACTTGGAGTCGCCATAGCCGTCCATCCTTCGGCACAGACCTTTCGCCGGAGAGCCGAGCGAGTCGTCGAAGTCGTCAAACTCGACGCAATGCGGCATTCTGCCGGCCAATATTCTTCCGCGGGCTCGATCAGAAGCTCCCGAAGGAAATTGACAGCCTTAAACTCACGTCCTAGCGGTGCATGTCATACTGCAGGGCTTCGCTTGCGAGGGGCCGGGGCCTTCATTCAAATCGACATGACAATTATTCAAGAGAGATAAACATAGTGAGAGAGAGGAAAACGTCCAAAAGCTCGTGAGAGGGACGTTATGGGCGCAAATGAGGAGACACTTGGAGGCATTTCATGCACGCGTTTTCGCAGATTCCACAGGGACAATGGATCTCACTTTAAGTCACCTCATTTGACAACAAATGGCGATGGATTGATATTTCGGGGAAGGTTTTCCACCAACAACGGCTGTCAGTCGATACGGCCGTGCTTTGAGGAGGGTCCCTCTAACGGGATCGAGTTTTGTAAGTTATTTTGTATATATAACGAGCGTGGTAGTATGTCTTGAAATATTGTATATGCAGAATGACATAACAAATACACGTGAAATAACAAATAATTATGAAATAATATTAAAGATAAGTATGAAATAATTTTTATAACAAAAGATTTATGATAATAAGATAATAGACAAACACATATAATAACGCTAAACATAATAAATATCAAATAATGTTTATAAGATAATAAAATAATACTAAATATAATTATGAGATAATGTTTATGATATAATAAAATATTTATTAGATAATTAAATAACAATACGAGCGAGAAAAAAAGCAAAATGTTTTTTTACTATTTAAAATATATATATATATATATATATATATATATATATATATATATATATATATATATATATATATATATATATATATATATATATATATATATGAAAAGTTTATCAAATCTCTAAATTTTTTTATGGTTTACTTTTTTTTTCATCAAATACGACATATATATTCAACTTCACCCCAAACTTATTAACTTTTATCCATTATAAAAAGACCCATGCAATCTAACCGGCATAAGGACAAGATGCCATTGGTGGTTTGATGCGACTTCAAACCCTAAATCTTAAATCCTGCTTAGGAATGTGTTACAAGCTTGGTTATCAGCATATAACCGGCAGTGAAGGCCCTCTAATAGAAACGGAAAAGAACAGGACTAAAAACAGTGAAAAAAAAAAAAACACTCACGCGTGCTCGAGGAGTGCTTCTGTTCTGTTTCCTTGAGAGGGAAAATTTTGTTTTCCCTGGTTCACCATTTTTTGTCCTTCCTTCCCTGTGAAGGACGCAGCTTAATCCTTTCCAGCCCTGACATACCGTCCAGCACGCAGTCATTTACTAACATGCTGCCGTGGAGATCGTACTCGCCAATCTTCATCCCTCCATCGGTCATTCTATTTTTGGCTTCCGACACACCGCCCAAGAAGATAACGGACAACACCAGAAATGAACAGGAGAAACTCAGGATTCGGTATCGAGCAGGTACAATAATTAATGGGTTCTAATCACTTCTGCTCAGATTTGTACTGAAATCAAATGTGTAAAGTGCAAAACCGGTTTTAAATTCCTACATGTAATCCATTTCAGATACCCGTGACAGTTGGATGTATATTTCTTGGATTTGGTCAGAATTTTTTTTTTTACCAAACTCTAAATTAAACTACGCACGGATCATATTTGAGCTTAGTTATCAAATGCGATTAATAACTCAGAAGAGATCGTGGAAAGTCATGCTGAAACCTATCTATATTGTTGTAAACGTCGGGTTCTGTCTCGTGCCAAGGACACTGAAGATCAACGCATATCGGCGATGCAGATGCCCAGCACTGCATGTATCCACCTTGAAGAATCACTTCAAAAGGCAAATCAGTGAAATCAAGAATATAACATTTTATGATCTGGACAATATTTTATTTACTCCAGTCATCTTCAACGTTCGACTTATAAAGTGGAATATAGGCGCGTAATTTTTGCGTCGAAAGCATATCTAACGTCTTACATTTTAACGTAACAGGAAAAATAGTTCCTTAGAAAAGCTATTATTTTCATCGATAAATTAATAAAGAATAATGTCTACGCAAAACTGGCCTTGAGTTATTAATGCAAACAAACACCATCTCAAGAACGATAAAACGAAGAGACGTATATAATAGACATCAACCTGCTCAGCAGCCAGCAGATTACACAGAACAACGTTTGCATAAACGGAACTCGAGTGTGCGGCTGAATGGCATTATGAGTCTGCTCTGCAGGCAGCGAAGTTCAAACTCTTCTATTTTCCACTGTCCGCTAAGACCTGAGGTTTCTTATGGGGAAGGAGGCTTAGCTTCTCTGGCATTTTGGTTTTCGCTTTACCTTTCAGTGGCAAGAGTCTGGGGCAACTTTGCTTCATTAGGCTTAGCGCCAACCCTCTAATTACAAGTTAATTCAGCCAATTGTGTTCCTGCAGCAATTGATTGTTCTGCATGTTTGCATGGGGAAAACAAAATTTAAGCAACCTATGCTTTGGAGTTTGCACCATTGGGGAGTCAAGCTTGGGTACAACCGGTCGATCCACTAGGGCCAGCACTCCCACTGATCAAAGTGGTTTCGCAGTCATTGAAAACCAACTGATACCTACCTGTGAAGGAGATGGCTCATTTCCATACCATCTCTTTTCGCAATATAATGTTTTAGGAGATACTTCATTGTCTTACTGTCGCTTCCTTTTACTTTACAGCGTTTACAGAGCAGCAGAAAAGCTTGAAACTTTTCAGGGCAGCAATAAAACATCCGAGATATGGTTTCCCTTTCGGGGGACATACGCCTAATTGCTTCGGTTTTCATCCACAGAAACTTAACATCTATAAGATTCGAGCATATAGTTTGCGATTGACAAGAACAGGGAACGAATTACTTTATTTATGGTTTAGATAACGGTGCCAAATTCGTTTAGACGAGCTATATAGGATACCTACCCCTAAGAAACAGTACTCAAAATCTGTTTTGCGCTTCACCATCTCATCAGTTTCATTCGTTAAAGGAATTGGTTGAGATGGAGAGACAACGTGTACGGAAAATATCCTCAAGAAAATGGGAGCTGTAAGCTTGAGCATCGGGCAACAAATGAAAGTGGCAATTCTCAGAAAATGTGGGAATCACTGGAAAAAAGAAAGAAGGAAGCTCACATTCATCAGCGGACCAATGGTCGTGCGCCTTTCTCTCCCCGCCTCCCTCCCCTTCTCTCGTGCATAAATTGCATTGAGATTATCATGGACGCATTTCTTCACTGCAAACTGCAGATCACAGTGAAAATGAACCGATATGATCAACGAGTGACAAAATTTGCAGGACTTTCTTAGTCTTACTACTTCAGAGAAACAGTGAAATGAATGCAGTGAAGAAAACTTGGCGTTGAAGGAGAACTTACAACTATGATATATTACTTGAGCAGCCGAACTTGGCGGATGGCAGTTGTTATCGTGTCGCGTCGTTCGGTGGGAGGGCGGCAAACGCCAGTTGACGGAAGAGCCGGGAAATGCAAAAGCATGGACATCTAGATGGAATGGAGGAATTATAAATACATGCGTGGTGGAAGAAAAGGCTCAAGTTACTAACTTGAAGGCTGCAATGGTTACTTTTTTTCCGTTCTGAGGAGAAAAATGAAAACCCTCTTTCCAGAATACTCCTCAGCGCGTTACTATTCCTAAAGGCGGTCATTTCCGGCTCAACGTTTTGAAATTCGAGCCTTTAGCTTTTGACATTTCATTGTATTCATTTTTAAAGAAAAAAAAAATGTCTGGATGTCTTAGACGTTAATTTGGGTTGGTTGGTGGAGAGAAAAATGAGATGTATACATCCCGAAATGAGATAGGCACTATTAATACTTTAACAAAAAAAAAATCACGTGGGTACGCACCATCGTTTTAACTAGTGCCATCCATCTACGTACGTGGTTGCGTTAGCGAAGGGTAAGTTGAGAGCTTCATTTGCAGCCATAGGGAGCACGTAGCTTTCAATCTCACTGTCACTGGACTACTATGACCAAACGATTTGTCTCTTGGACTTCGCCAGTAACTTTACGAATCGGAATCGGAATCGGAATCGGAATCGGAATCGGATGGGCTTCCCACTTTTTAACTGCACCAATGAATGCGTACAGCCAATTTGGACAGCGGTCAATTCCTTCCTGCCGTTAGGTTGCATGCTTCATGTTTCCTTTTGTTCTGAAACTCATACATCTGTCACGTGCAAGCCTACCCAAGTTGAAAGAAGATGCTTTGCTCTTACGCAGCATGTAAATCATTTTTTGCCAAATTCAGAGAAGATACGGAGATCTTTCTGTAGATGCGGTCTTTTGTTCCGAGGGTTCTTGAGGACATTCACATTGTTTTACAATTATTCAGTAGACGTAATTTTTTGACAACAAGGCAGCAAAAGCCTCGGAATTAGTTAGAAGGTCAATTACATAAAAGGTTGAAATGATCATGTGTTACATATATAGTAAAATAGCTCACTACAAGACAATCATGTGCCAGACTTTTAAGGAAACCATTTATATTGTTGGTTCCAATGCAATCAAACGGTAGATGTTAAGTTGCAAATATAGAAGATCCATTGATTGTTTTAAGAGTCCAAAATGCCCTCCAAGGAAGAAGAAAAAGAGAAAAACTGGAAATGAGTGGGATTGTCTTCAATAGTTTAAAATATTTTAAAAACAGCTTGATTTCTGAGGGTTTGGAACCTACTTGTTTTTTCTCTCTCTCTCTCTCTCTCTCTCTCTCTCTCTCTCTCTATATATATATATATATATATATATATATATATATATATATATATATATATATATAGAGAGAGAGAGAGAGAGAGAGAAAGAAAACAAGTAGGTTCCATATATATATATATATGTCTGTGTGTGTGAGTGTGTGTGTGTGTGTGTCGTGGAGCGTACGGGGGAGGGGAAGGGTAGTTTATCTGTTCCAAATGAAAGAACTCACCAAACCCATATTTTCAGTAAGTTTAGTTGTAAAAGTATTCAGGCGATGTTGTTGAAAACGTAAAAATGGAGATCAAGAAATAATTTAGCATGGCTGGAAAAATAGGAACATGAAAGGCGACCATCGACCGTATAATTGATGTTGATGTTCTAGTCCTTTTCTTGTGGTGCTATTATACTTATCCACCACTTATAACGAAGAGGTGAATCTAGAAGTTCTGTTAACCCCAGCAGTGTTTCCATATTTTCTTTTTAATTTTCTGCTAATGCCGTTATCCATGGTAACTTTTAGCTATATTTATGGAATGCTTATCTTTTACCTTCGGCACCACACGTATGTGCCTCTTAGGTTCATTCGCAAAAGTAGCATGCACTGTGGCATGTTCTTTGCCATGACCATTCGTGGTCCTTCATCATCTTTCAAATTGACCCTTAATCCAGGAAATCTATGTTTGCTCCGTAGAGATTTTGTAAAAGTGGATCGCTTTGATAAAGAAGTTAGCTAGTTTGCCGGCCATCTTTAAGGCCAAAATCCTGCTCCCATATCATAAACATAAAGGCAGAAAAATAATAATTTAACAGGGTTGGCATAATCATATTTCAGTCCACGGAAGACCACCATCAAACCTTAGAATTGATGGTGTTTAGGCCTTCAATTGTAGAGCTGTCACAATTATCCAGGACCTAATTAAATCAAGGGGTGAAATCTATAGCCGTTCTGACACCCCTAGCAGCATATATTAAATATATATCAGCGTCAGTTTCACATATTTTCATTTGATTTCTGCTACATTTATGGAGTACTACTTATCTTCATCTTTGGCACCACATGTATCTGCCTTTACCTAAATCTGTAGCAGTAGAATGCACGGCAGTTTTTTGCAAGCTAAGATCAGGTTATGTTGGCGTGATAAACAGTCTGTAAAATTAAAGGCTTGAAGCTGTGGTCAATAGAGAGTGCGACAACGATAATGTCTGTCGCTGTCCACTTGCAAGGTGAAGATGCTCGTAGATCATCAGTGGGACTTGTTCATAGACATAGTAGGTCCACCGCCCAGTGGTGCGTTTCTTTTCTCCTGTTAATAGAAACGATTTCTTATCCTACCGAATGAAATCTAAAAATCGGTCTTCTCAACCAAGCAATTGAAGTGGCCATGCAGACGACTGCGTGTTTAATACGTTTAGTGCTCTGTTAGCTAGCTGACACGTACAAGGATCAGAGACGATACTTAGCAGCTGGTTTACCAAGCATGCACAGGGAAAATGTTGTGGGGATACCATGGCGGTCGACATATCCAAGCTATCCTTTTCTGTCATCGATCACCATTTTGTCTTCCAATAGCTCATGCATTCATGACTTCTTGTTTTCTTTCACGGCGATGTTACGCCATGAAATGTTTACTGGCATCAATCTAAAGCATTGCTGGCTAATGTGAAAATATTTCTCACTTACGTGAGAAATTAGTAACGCATGGGAACGAGAGAGAACGGGTGGTCCTATAATTTAGGAGACGCCTTCAATAATGGTAGCTGAGAGGATGATGGAAATTGCTTGACCGCTCGACGTCTGGCAGATGCGGGGCCGCGGCTAGGGGACGAAAAGGAGGGTTTGGCTGCCAATCACTTTTAGTCGGTGGCCAAGGCCTGGTAAAATAAAACGAACGCAATTCAAGGGACGTGAACTCGCTGCTGCTGGCATACAAAAATAAGGTCTTTGGTTGGCGCAAACCCGTATTCCCTTCAAGTTCTTTTTCATTGAAAAAAGCAAAAGATATCTTCATTTTCTAAGGTTGTTTTTTTTTGTTATTTTTTTTGCAAAACATATTTTAAATAAACATCTTCTTCATCCTTTTTATCTTGACATTTTAATTTGTGGATTTTAACCATTTATTTGTTTAACTGTTTATGTTTTATATTATTTTTTTAATTTCTTCATTTTCTATTTTTATAATATTTTGAATTTTATTTAATTTTTGAAATCTATAATTGCGATTCTGATTCCATTTATGGATTCCTTGAATCATTTGGCTTCCAATTGGATTCAAAACCGATTTTAATAACATTGCCGTTGCCCTGGACCATGAGTCCAATCCTGCATTTTTCTGCTTTCTGTCTTTATCTGCCAACTTTCTGTGGTGAACCATCGTCACCGTGTTGCCTTCTTATTTGTAGGCATCCTCATGTTTGTCTTCTGGTTGGCTTAGAATGGTATCTCTGGTTACACAAAAATCATGTTACTAACCGCTCGATTTTCATCCCTTTGTTTCTTTCTGACGTTTACGAGACAACATCTCTCCTTCTTCCACTTTTAATCTTTCTGCCTTGCAAACCGCCTCCAAAATAAAAAGAAAAAAAAAAGGTTCTGAAAGGAAGAAAAGGGGAAACTTTCATTTTGCAGTGACTACTGAAATGGCTTAGTCCGCTCTGCGACAGCATTCGATGTTGACGATACGGAGGGCAAGCACGGGCGCTGTACCTCCTTACACAAGGTGTGAAAGCATCCTTTTTATTTTTATTCCATCCCACGCTTTTCGGCTCTCAGTTTCTCTGTCTCTAGACAGATGGGAAAGGAATAGGGACGCTTATCCCCTAAAATAAATTGGCAGACGTTACATGTCACATGGGGTTGATTTGTTGCAGCCTGACGACAGAGAAATTTAAAGCATTCTCCGGCTTTCTTGAAGAACCGACCGCCACCTCTCCGTACCTCCTCCGTTTTTATTCCTTCGTCTAATTAATTAATGTTCCAAGTTTCACGGGGCGCCAAGTCACCTCGTCGATCTTTACTGCACAAACCTAATTTTACATGAACCAGAGCCCAATCAAGGATCTGCTTAGTGCTGACACTATACTAATATTATCCTGTAGTAGTTTTATTACAAACCGAAGAGCCTGAGCTCTTATAATTTTAGGTCCCCACGACATTGGATCTATATATCAGAAAAATATAAAATACATGTTCTATCAGAAAGTTCTTTCCACGTGTGGTCAGTCCTGTGAGAAGAAGTAAAAATAAAAACGGAGGTAGCTGTCTGTTAGAGTGCAAACTTGCATACATACTGAGTTGCAATTTAGGCACCAGGCCTTGTCTCACGGCGGAGTAACATTTCGAAAAGGTGGCTGTAATCAGCCAACGCTTTCGCTTTGGAGAGTTGCTTTAACATTACAAATTTTGGAGCAAGCAACTCGATCTGTGGAGCTAGAACTCATAGTGGACTTGTAGTTCTCATATTTCCTTGTGTATACATCTCATATAGAAGCATCGTGGACATTTATATGGTTCATCTAAAACCTGAACTCCACATTTATATGGTTCATCTAAAACATTCATGCAATTCTTCAACAATATTCTTTCTATGGGGGTGTGGATTTCTAACTTTTTTTAGAACAACTTAAAGAATTACCTACCAAAACATAATCAGTTTAAAACTGCGCAATGGAATTCTACAGAGTCAGGTTACATTAAGCTAGACGCAGTTTGAAAATTGTTTGTAAAGGTCATCATAGTGTTTTATGCATCTATGTTTTTTTAAAAACAATCTGTTCTTGTTTCAGGAAATATGGTATGATTGTAAATGTTATTCTTATAATCAATAATTAGATGATCGGACATATTCACACTATGTGGATCGCTGTGCTTCGATTCCTTTTGTCGCGGGTCCTTCACAGATAGTCCTCTTCCAACAGAGACGGACATGAGGGTCGTAAACAAAGTGAGGGCGATCCGTTGGATAGCTGCATGCAGCTCATGTTTTTCATCCATGGCAGTTGCATTCCTTCCTCAGCCGTTCAATTCTTTTCAGGGGGACCGAATGGGGATGGTCCAGGAGGAATCAGGTCAGGTCGATCGGACTAGTAGCTGCGCACTGTAGCTTGTCTCTACATGCATCATATATATTTTTTATCTTTTCATGAAGACGAACCATCCAAAACAAAGGACCACTTAATACTAACCATGGAGAACAGATCACCCTTAGTGGTCTCCATTCACTACACCTCATTGCTAGCGACCTTATAGAAAAGTTCATGATGTGGAGCCTAAAACTAAAGGTCTTGTCCTCGAATTTTTTTTTGTAGGTTTTCTTCTAGGCCCCGTTTATCATGGGGCTCAGAAAGTACCAGAAGCAAGATAACCGCGCAAGGATAGTGAACGAAGACACATAAATATATATGTAGTCATTAACTTTCTCTTCATCTTTGTTATTTTCTCCCCTGCTTCTTGTATTTTTCTTTTCCCAGAACTGACAGGTCTTATAATTATTAAGGAAATGAGACTCAAGAGTAACATCTCGTGTGCACATGTGCGTAGGCTGTCCATATATATATATATATATATATATATATATATATATATATATATATGTGTGTGTGTGTGTGTGTGTGTGTGTGTGTCCAAGAATGAATAAAAAGCACAAGTTTACTGTTGTCTAAATAATATTTTGGAAGATGACTAGCTCTATTTTCTCGGCCATCAGCTTAATTTTACGCATTCTAGACTGCCGTACGTTTTTGATGTTCATCTCCTTGATCTTTCAAAGGGAAAACGTAATCGATTCCGCATATTTTACTGTTTTACTGGGAAATCAGGAGTTCATACCATCATTTTTTAAGAGGCCGATCACTCGATAAAGCATAATTATGCGAAACATATCCCGCATCATGTCTTGCCAAGGGGGACTCTAGAGGGCGTTTCATAGCAGGAACGCTGCATTCTGTATAAATTTAGTGTTTCATGAATCTGGACATATTCATGGAACACGATATTCCAAAGAATGCTGCGTTCCTGTTACAAAATGCCCTCTTAGCTATCGCTTTATGATTAATATATATGCGTTACATGTATTCGATCTCTGATATTTTATACACGGGCGGAGAAAGTCGTATTCACGTATCACGTTCCTTCGAAAAGGTATAAAGATTTTAATAAAGATAGCGCGTGTATCTGCTGTGATATTTTTTGCGTGTCCTTGTGACGTAGATAGGACGCTTGCTTTCAGAACACGAGGTAATCAGTGGGGGCAGAGCAGTGGTGGTGGGGATGATAATGATACTGGCAATGGCGGTGGAGAACTCGACAGGTGAGATTTATAGGAGTTTATATATTGCTCAGCAGAGGAAATGCCAGTGAATAGTTCAAACATGTCACGACGACTGAAAAGAATGGTTTGGCACTGCGCAAGATTTACATGTGAACCCATTCGGCCGGAAGAATGTGGCCGGGCGACAGTGATAATAACGGAAATGGAATCTACCTGGTTTACCTGAAAAAGGAATCGATCTGCAAGAAGGCCTGCTTCGCAGTCCACGTGTCTACGGTATCTGCTTTCTGTTCTCTATCATTTGTCTGTCAAAAAATGAAAACAAAAACTTAGACTTGGATACGTTTCGTGATTGATTTCATTCGGTTAATTTATTGATCCTATGATCCTCAACTACTACATCTCTTCTTCTTCGATTCTACATCAGAAATTTCGATGGATGCAGAACTGAAAAAATATAGATGTGATGTCACGTCTAGTTTAGCTCATAAACCTCTCTGATTTTGATGTACTTGGCAGAGTTCTTAGTGCTCAACCTATGTACTTTCAAGTTTCTGGGTTACCAAATCTTATATTAATCAATGAAGTAGCAAGAGAAAGTGAGTAAACGAAGCACCATTAATAGCTGCGATGACACTGCGGAAACTGAGTAGTTGGTAATTAAGAGAAAAATGATAGGAGCCAACCGAATCAAGTTCCAGTCCCTGCCATTCTATTACTTCAGCTTTTCCTCGCTGTTGTCATTGTAATGTACCCACTAGAATTTTATATTTAATTGCTGCAGACACTTTTACCCTGCTGCAAAAACAGCACCAAATATTGACCCAAATTGCTCAAGTGAGCCGACTCGGTAGGTGAACTACATCTGTTGCAAAGCAAACTCGATCTTAGCTGAATTAAGTGCTGTTAGGTTCGATGTTCATGGAGAAAGGCTGCCAAAATTAATCCGAGTATTCATGCATTTTAGACCAACTTAATAAGTATGGTCTCAGTTGGAAATCTTAAACTGATTGTCAATTTGTTTCTTGTGCTAATTAAGTTTGGATTATCTTATCGAATTGGCAGACTAATCGATATTAGCTGGTTCGAGACAGATTTTAACCAAACGAGGTCAATTCATCAAATCCATTTCATGATCAATGCTGCGAGGTTTGAGTCAGAGTGTTAACCTAAATATCCACATTTAGAGAGGGGATGCGAGCACTTCGGCATTTTACCAACAAACGTGTTAGGTGCGACGAGTTTTTAGCGACAGAAACTTCAGTGGTGAATAGTCATATGAACAGTACTTTTGGCCTTTGGCTGTACCAGTACACTGGAATCTAGTGCAGGTAATGCACTATTCTTTGTAGTGAATTTCCAAACACAGTGCAATTTTGTTACTGGGTTTTGCACTCTCAACCCAGAATTCGTGACTGATCAAATACTTGGAGCACCATCCGAATGGGGTATAATAGCATACATTAGACATGATCGAAAATTCAATTACTCACATGACATCTGGCTTTACCCTACCCCTGAGTCAAACATTAGTCGTTCACTATCATTCACTCCTCAAATTAGGCCTTCGCATCCTTAAAAATGGATAAAGGTCCTTAGGTACAGAGAAAGAAAGTTAATCGTTTCTTTGATTTTGTTTCCTGATGATGAACTCTATTATAGCCAACGCCCTTATTGGCATTCAGATAAACCTACACGAAACCCTGGCCATGGATACCTTTCATAACTTCTTCTTTACGCTGTGGACGTGTAGTTGCTTCAAACTGAGAGTTGGAGGCAGAAACAGGAATAGCGTACGTGCGTCTTGTCACAAGTACGTATAAGTTGGGGGAGCATTTTTCTCAAACTCTTGTACTGTTAGGGTCCCGGCAGTCGTGGTTTGTGTGTGAGTGTCTATATATATATATATATATATAGATATATGTTAAGAAGAGATGGGTACACTCCAAATGCAACAAAAAAAAGTTAATTTCTTTTTCTTGTTTGAAGAAGAGCTTCTCAAGGATCAGATAACTCAAGAAGCACGCTTTCAAGAGGTAAAACTCCCTTCAGAGCCCAACTGCATGGTCGTCACACGCGAGCAGAAAACTGGAAGCTAAGAAAGCTCCAAGTGCAGAATTAGTGGTAATGCTGCGACGACGTTGGCCTTACCTGCTCACTTCTCCGTCGCATGCAACGTTGGACTGGTGGCCTCACGATACAGGTGGCATCGCAAAAGTGTCATTAGCAGCTTCTTTCAGCTAACGTGGAAACTGAGGGATATTTTGGCAACATTATACAAGGAAACTTTTGGGTTCCACTTCCACCCTGAGTCTTACATTTAATCAAAAGGGCATTTTGGTCATTACTGCCCTCACGCATTCCCTTTTGCGATACAAAGCAGCCTTCATTTTAGTTAATCTCATCTTGTTAGTGTTGGTTAACATTAGCGTTTAATTTAAATTGCACGAGTACCAGGATCAACGAGGCCTTTTGTCATCAATTAGGAGCTCTTCCTTGTATGAGAAAAAGAAGGTTGATTGGCTTGTTAGCTGGATTCACATAATAACGATCAGTATACACCATAAGAAAAAAAAAAAAGAAGGGTGTTGAAGTATTTTTAGAGTTTTTTTTTAAATAACTATTTTAAAATTTTTTACTTTTCATATCCCATTCTTGTCCTTTAAAAATGTTTTTTTTTTAATACTTTAAACATGGGTATTTTGATTATTGAAGAGTCATGTATATTTTTTGTGCACAGAGGTGTAGGATTAATATATAGTTTGAACATGTATTTTTGTTGGAATCAAACCAATCACAAACATATTTAATTCTGTAGTCAATCAATTTAAGACTGCTATGTTTTCCCTCTTTAACTATTTTTTTGAAAGTTTACAAAGCATGCTCAACATTTGGCCCGGTATTTGCCCTTTCATGATTAGATCTTCCTTTTCCCAAACCTAGCCGCTTCACAGATGAGGCCTCAAGGGGCATAGTGTAGCTGGTTGGATCAGGAGCATGTAAAATTGCATGTCTCTAATTTGATTTCTCTGAGCGTTGTGCTCCTTCATCTTAAAGTGGTAGGGCCGTGACATTCAAGTTGAAGGGTGCACCGTTGCTATTGTTGATGCCAACGTAACTCTAGACCCTAAAGGCAGGGAGAGATGGGGCCTTCGGAGCTCGCTTCAGATTAACTTAATTGGGCTTGTTATAAAACAATTTGTCATTGCCGTGGGGCTGGTAAAATGTCAGTCGCTAGTTTGGTTACAGCTAGACTCAACCAACCACCTGATAACTTAAAAGGACAACATAAGTTTGGGTGAACAAGATGTTAACAATTTACTGATCAGAAAAGTGATCCAAGGATTCCTCCCTCCAATTCCTCTTTATCTCCGGGGTTTTGGGCTGCGTTAGTGTCGTGATAACAACAGTACACCGTTTAACTTAGGTACCGTATCTTGCCACTTAAGAAACAGAAATATTTCCAAGAAAATAAAATTAGATACCTACCTTTTTTATAAGCCCCCTAATACGACATGAACCCTGCTTGCAGAAGAATGGGGGGTTTTACGCTACCTGATGAGCAACATCTCTCGGATATATGAATACCTCAGATTCACGTTGGGGCCATTCATTTTAGTTTTCCTTTACTGCTTTCTCGTGAAGATAAAGCTCTTAAACATGCTCTAAATTTTTTAAGTATGAACGTACTTTTCCAACAATTAAATGCAAGGAGTCCCAATCTGAAGGCTGCTGTTTTCATACAGTGTAACTTTTGTTCCCATTTAGGTGAAAAAATGGTATTTCTATCTGGGCTTTTGTATTTTTTTTTTTAAAAAAAAACTCCATGTGGGAGAGATGCTCCGGCAGGTTAGCCGGGATGTGGATCTCGCATATGCACAACAAGTCAAGCAACGAGAGAATGAGGATTAACGCATGTGGCAGCTAACCGCTCAAATTCATTGTCAAAACTCATCGGTCTTACGCACAAATTGTTCTCCAAAACATCGATCCTTTCGTCTACAATTCATGCGAAGTCCATAACCACAACTTTGAGTCATAGAAAAATCATACTCTGTTGTGGAGTTTCTGGGATACCACCGATCCCTTAATCACCAGGAGTACCAAAGAGATGGACGAAATTCCTCAGATGAGACCGACTGGTCGATTTACAATCCATGGGAACTGTTAAGCGCATCTATCGCCGCTCGATGGTATCTCCGCTGATGCTGTATCCCCGAAACGCCGGAAGTTCACGGCTACAACTTGTTTGCCAAAATGCCTAAACGAAGCGTTGTTCTTTGCGCTGTCATGGTTTCCTTTCCCCATGTGTAAAGAACAGTTTCCTCGTTGTAATTGCCTGAGTACCTGGCCACGACTAGCCCGTTCTTGAAATCCAGCTATGACCCGGACTAATTTGAGTCTGCTTCGACAAGTAGGCTCAATGAAGCCTGACCAAAATCCTCAAAGCCAGGTCCAAGTAGGCTCAATGAAGTAGTTTTTGATGTAGTCCCGAGTACCTTGGCCATGTCTAACCTATTTAGCATTATGGGTTTGAATCTGGGCCTTGGAACATTAACCGAAATGGCAAAGCCTCCTCTCCCCATGTTCCTCTTATTCTTTGGCTGACTATACTGTTTATTTGCCAAAGCTGGAGACAGCTCACTTTTTTTTGTTCTTGGGATGTTTTTGAATAGCAAAAGAAATCCAGAAATCAATAAAGTTTTTTGCTACAAATGAAACTAGATGTTTTTCAATCGCATTGATGCAAGAAACACGACAACAACAACCGAATTAATTAATTTGGAATGTAACCATAATACTATACAAATGTCACCAAAATTGAAACAAACATCATTTAGATTTTCTAAAACTGTTGCAAATATGCCTAAAGCTTTTTCAATTTGAAATTGGGATCGTAAGTGCGAGATTGATTTCAGGCAAATAGATTTGGAGAAGTATGCAGATGGTCAAATTGGATCTAGTCAAGAAAGCTAATTGAACTTACAATTTGTCTTTATTAAACATATTTGGTTTTTTTATCATATTAAACCAATCTTCAATTTGTAATAACTTACTAAATTAATGATGTAAAAACCTAGTTAATAGTGTTTTTAATAATATGAGAATTTTTTAAAAAAGGTTAAACGTGTTTTTACTACTGATTCATTAATTCTGCTATTGAAAATGTTACTAGGTAGGACATACACGAATTTCCCAAAATTGACCAGAAGTTGATGATAAGAAAGCAATGGGGCCCGGTTAATTTGGGTTGCAATTGTTTGTTTTTGTCCGAACCAATATCTAAGGTTGACCTGTGGCTTTATTCTACTTTTTACGTAAATATTTGTTGGAAATGCTGTCATTGACCCCAATTTGATGCATATGCACATGTCTACACATTGAGTCATTTGAGATGAGCGGGAAGAAATCCCAGTACCCCAGTGAGATCTGACGCCTGCCCCGTCTCAATTGATGGTACAACTGAGGCCCCACAAAGTTTCATTTAATGTTTTTTAGTGCTTATTACCTTTTTGTAAACACTATTTTATTTGAGTGTATTATTAAACGAATCATACACTCGCATTATCACAAGTTGTAAAATGCACTAAATGTTTCATTTCGGGATTGGGGATTATAAATACGAGTTCAGAAAATATCTGTTTAATTCCTATAGAAAATCAAGATTTATATTTAATAAATTCAAATTCAACCGCCGCAATTGGTGAAGCGGTGGTAGGAAGAAAACGTAAAGGCGTGAGTTTAGGTTCAAATCTTGGCGTTTCGTCAGTTGTGCTTTACCCAGTTGTTGTTTTTTTTTTTGTAAGACATGGTGTTGAGGGCCCACCAACGAGTTTCCTTTTATTTTAACTTTGTAAATTAATATATATATATATATATATATACATACTTTTAAATGAACTTGAAGTATTTAAATTGATTGACAATGAAAAATAGCCAAACCGACGTGGCACTCGAGCCTCACAGCCCTAGTAAAGAATTTCCCACTAGAAAGTCAGAAATTCGTGATTAAGACATTTTTCTTCCCTCACGCTTCCTCTCCTTTAAGTTTAAGGGCCTGTTTGGTAGGAGGGAAAGGGAGGAAAATAGACAAAACATGTTTGACTGTAAGGGGAGGGAAAGGAAAGGAAAGGGAGGGATTACTTAGTGTAAATCCCTCCCCTCCCAAATGGAACGGATTGGAAAGAAAAAAAAAGAAAGTAAGTGGATGAGTTTTTTATTCCCACACTACCCGTCCTTTTCTTTCACCCATTTCTAAATCAATGTGTTATTTAGTCTTTTTTTTTTCATTTTATTCTCTTCCCTTCCCTTTCTATCCAAACAACATTTTTAATCAACTCTTTCCATTCATTTCCATTCCATTCCTTTCCCTTTCCTTTCCCTCCCTTTCCCTCTCTTCCTTTCCCTCCCTTTCCCTCCTACCAAACAGGCCCTAAGTGTTAGATTGGTGGCGGGGATCTAGAAATTTAAGTTACGAAGACACTAACCATACTACTGATAATAGATGACTAAATGAAAAAAAAAACTATTATAGTTTAATAAAAGTTTAAATTGCTAATTAATTTTATACTTTTGCATTTGTAGCTGCTCCATTGTATTCATTTTAGCTAGAACCTTTTCTTGTAGTGTATACATTTGAAAATGAAGTGCACCAATGAATATACAAGTCACAGTAAGTAACAGGTTCAATTTCATTTCTTTTTATGCAAACAATTCTAATTGATTTTATTGCAAAACGAAAAAAGCAAAATCTTCTTAGCTTGTAAAATCTTATTGCATTAGAGGTAGTTCCAAATGCTATTAGAAAATAATAGTCCAAATTCATCGTGGTTTTGTCTGATAAATCATAATATTGGCATGTAAAATGATGTATACATCTTATTCAACTCTCGACCTGCCATTTTCTTGCACAGTTTTCCCTTAAAATTGTCCTTGTAGGTGTGATGGTCAGAAGATTCACTCTGTTCAAGAAAATAAGGAGAGTTGGACCAGAAATGAAAAAGGAAATAATATAGAGCATATGTTAAAAGTGCCAAGTTTATTCTCCCACCAGTGCTGGTGACAATGGGTAGAAAAGTAATGTAGCGAATATTCGGCCGAGATCCCTTGTGGAAGCTAGCTGCTGCCGGCCACTTGACCTACCGGTGGAAGAAAAAACGAAGAGAGCAGTCGTTGATCTCCTCAAATTGAAAATGAAAATGCATGAACTAATAGTAAACTACAAAAATATTAATAATAACCATCCATTATGATGAATCAAAATAACCTTCAAGAGATTAACTCTAACCAGAATTACCATCCATCCCAAGTCCCAACGTTAAAGAAAGAGAGAACTGAAAACTCATTTCAACGTTCCGAAAAACAGGAAGGCAAGGCAGTATTTTCGTTTAGTTTGGTAACATGGATCGATTAGCTTGAATTATTTAGACGGTCTTACAGTATGGTGAATGTCGTCGCGTGTCAACATAATAAGAAATTCCAACTCAAAGAGCAGTACAAGGGACAAGACCTTGTTCCAATTTTATCGACGAGACATCCGATCAAATTATTCATCTTCAAGGAAGCTGAGGTAGTGACGTGAAATAAGGAAAGTGGTAACACTATAACAGGAGATTCTGCGAAATGCGACACTTAGTTTTACATTTCTGTCCAACATTCCACAGAAATATTGTTTTCCAACTAGTCTACCACGAGAGAGGCGTGCAGGTAGCAATAAAAGAATCCCACAGTCAACACCTCACACTTAATGTCTCAACTTTTTGTCATTTGGGCAGTCAGCGTTCCCCTTCAATTGAAAGAAAAATAAACAAGCAATGCGCGAACGAATGATCCGAATAGATTTCGTCTATAGACATATAAGGTAAGGGTAGATATGTTAATATTTTGTTTGGAATGCAGTGCCAGTGTGCTACAAATGTGTGCTGTGAGCGTGTTCATGAAATGCCCAGAGTTCTTATTATTAAAGACCATATTCAGGTTGTATTGTATTGTAGGTGAACTGGTCTTTTATTCTCCAAATCCGCATGACAATGACATGCGTGTCCTTGGCAATTTATTGATTAGGTCTTAGGGGTATCTTAGTCATTTCCCATTGATCATAATCGTCCTTGTCCGGCCGTCTTAACAAACAATCAGGGAACAAGTTGGGCAACCCGGCCGAACTAAAACCGTATTTCTATATCGTTTATTATTGATTAAAAATGACTTTAGTTATCTTAAAAAGGTAGGAAAGCGATCATTTAAATTGAAATAACAATTCGAACTGAGCGTGGCCGGAGGCTCCCCATGGTACGTGGCCGGTCGGCCTTGTAGAATTGAGGGACTGCACCCAGCACGAGCCCCAACTCGGCTTCCTTGGTCCATCATTTTAGGCCGCCCAACCGACAAGGAAGCTGAACGTAACGAGAAAAGGAGAAGATACTTGAATCAAGCCCTTGTATCCATTGATTGCCGCGTCAAACAAGGGCCCCGGCTGTTCAAGCTTCTTGCGAAGTTGGCCTCGTCTCCCGTCTAACCGTGACCCTTCGGTGCTTTCCTTTATCACTTCGCAGCCAATCAAGGACCGAGAGAGGGCGAAGCGATTTCCGGAATATAACGGTTGATTGACCGACGAGGAAAAGAGGTAAAAAAGTGGAGATTCTCACCGTCTCGCTTTTGTCGAGTGATGAGCTGTGAGGCCTGCGAGAAGAGAGGGACGCTCGGCAGAGTCAGAGGACGAGGAGGAAGAGGAAAGAGGGAAACCAGGGGAAGGGCAAGTGGAAGAGGAGTATCCAATTACGAATTGGACTCGAACGAGTCGAAATCGAGATATATGTTTATCCTCTTGACAGGGATTGCAAGAGGAAGAGGACTCTCCTATCTTCATGGGATCCTACCATGCCCACCGTCGTTTCCGAGTTACTTCTGTCATCCGGGAGTGAGATTATCGGTTGGTGGCTGATCGGTTCGCCTCTTTCTCCTATCTTGATTCCCGCAACATGTGGTCCTCTTTCTGGAGGAGCCGGAACCGGTTGTCGATCGATCAATTCAGGTGCCATTCTGGTGTTTCTACTGAGCGCTTCTATTCCCCGGGTTTTCTTGTTCCTTTAATCTTTTTTACTCTCTCTTTCCGGGATTGCGGATTAGATCGGAGGCGAATCCTTCGTTTCTTCCTTCTCTTTCTTTGGGAATTTTAGGGCTATTCTCTTGCTGAAAGTTCAATTTCAGTGTTGGATTTTGGATCCCGGTATTCGTGCCCTTTGGGCACATCTTTGCTCCGGTCTGACTTCTGCTTCCACTGACATAATTGCCTCTTTCTCGTTTTGTTTGTGAAATTTTGGTGCGTTTGTTCTACTTCGGCTTGTCCTAGTTAAAATTGATAGGCTTGCGCTTGATGCTAGTACTTGGAACGCTATCTTATACGAGATCATGTGAGAAATAGCTGGAAAATGTGGAACCTATAAAGGGAGCCTCGAACTTGGTGAGCAATTCCAGATGCGATGGACCTGCAAATAATGGGAATCGGGAGCGGTTGGGAGTCCTAGTGTGGTTAAAGTTTTAAATAGGGAGAACACAAACGACCTAGTAAGGAGCGGGATTATCAGTTTTCATCTGTAAAAGTGTCCAAAGGTTCCTATTTGGTAAATTGGTCTTAGAAGTTTGCGTACCATTTTAAATCCTTTAATGGTTTTAGCAAAAAGAGATTGATCGCCTGGATTGGTACTTTATACAAAAGCAGCTTTTTGTCGTGTGCTTTAAGGCCGCGTGTGGGATAAGGGCAGGTAAAAAACATCTGATGGATCGAATTTTTCATGTCTAATGTATTTAAATAGATATTAAAAAAAGAAAGGATTTCATCTAGAAGATTGCGCTTCTTTTTAGTCAACAATCCTTTGTGTGAAGACCTTCAGATTAAGCAGACAAATATTTGCAATTACGATGTCCTTTCGTAATGCAGAGGATATGTGTTGAAGTAATGCTACCTATGTAGAGCAACCAGTTGATATATGTTTGTACGTTGAAGTAAGACTTGTTTGTTATGAACACTTTTGGAGCTTCATTTGCCATGTGGAAATTGTAATGCTAGTCAGGCTGTGCTTATGGACAACGTTTATTTTTGCTATTTCAGATGTATCGATGGCAATGGTTCTCCATCATTAATGAAATAACGGCATGATGAACTAATTCTGCCATTTATGTTTGCTAGACAAAGTCAAGATGTTTGAGCCCCTGAACTTCAGTCTTCTGCTGTGGACTATCTGAGATTTTCTTATTCAACTAATTTAGGTGTCAATTGCCCCTTAATTTTGCCCATAGAGTTGAAACTGTCTTGTTGTTTAATCTTATATTGCTTTAGCCGCAACATGTGTGAACTAGTTACCAAGTCTTCACATTGCAGATATCTCATTGAGCAGTTGCAGAAGATCCAATTTGTCAATGAGGTTAATAAGGTAATGTATTGTAAGACCATATTTCAGAACATTTTTGTATATCTGACCTACATAAAATGTTTTTACCTTTTTTCGTCTTTTTGTGAAGGATTTTGTGATCGAGGCTCTTAGGACAATCTCTGAATTAGTGACTTACGGTGACCAGCATGATCCTGCCTTTTTTGAGTGAGATTCAGCACCTGCATTTTCCTTTATTATTTTTGTTGCTCCTCTGTATGTCTTTTCCTATAATATGTCATTTCAGATTTTTCATGGAGAAGCAAGTCATGGGTGAGTTTGTGCGTATACTCAAAGCTAGTCAAGCCATGAGTGTTGCCCTCCAATTGCTTCAGACTCTCAGTATAATGATTCAAAATTTGAAAAGTGAACATGCTATTTGTAAGTTTTCGAGCTATTGAACTGGTTATAGGATCTGTCCTATGGATGGATGTGTGCTAAATTGTTGTCCTTCTCGTGCAGATTATATTTTCAGTAATGAGCACATAAATTCTCTGATTACATATCCTTTTGATTTCCGTAACGAAGAGCTTCTTTCATATTACATTTCCTTTCTGAGGTTTGTCCTCCTCAATGACCCCTTCCAAATAGTTGCTGATTTTTCTAGGAAAGTGGCTTTCCTTGCCATGTTTTTTAGGTCCATTCTCAGATATCTTTAACTTCATTATGTTAAGTTGTTTTCAATTTCTCATGAACTTCTTGATACATTTCTGTAGGGCGATCAGTGGAAAACTGGACAAGAATACCATCTCATTGCTTGTGAAGACAGACAATGTAAGTTCAAAGTCTACAGTGTATCATGGAAAATTTGATGACTTGTGTAATCTTGTTATTATGAGTAAGATACACTGTCATTGTCTGTGTGCATTAACCTCTTTCATTGATAAATAATGTGTTTTATGATATTTGTTGCACAAATTTAGGCAGTGGCTTTGCTGCATTCAAATTCAATATTCTTCAAACCTAACCTACATGTTTCCAAATGCTTGTAGAATTGGTGGTGTCACATGGGTACTGCTGTAAAGGCAGCGTACTCGTACCGGTCAGGTACGGCACCGGTGCTGGTACTGTCTCGGGTACCTCTTGGGTACTAGTCAAACAGTATCGGGTATGGTCAACGTATCCAAGACCATATCCGTCCGATTTAGGACTCGATCAAAGTTGACTGAGTTCTTTCCTATCCAAAATTTAGGATTTTAGTTTTGTTATTTACACCATTTACACGCAGGAAACACATACAAAGCTGCGTTTTCATATTTTTTTCAATAGTTTCTTCTTTAGAAACTATAAATTTTGAATCACGAACCCAAGTTTTTTGAAAATAGTCCGAACCAGTACCCATACCCACACCCGTACCGGCACCCGTACCCGTACCTATGTGACATATTTGGTGCTGATTTAAATAAAATATATACCTCTTATCTTGGAGTTATAACCTTCATAGTTGGTAATATACTCATTCAGGATTTGACAGATACAATTTGAAATGAGATCCCTCTAGGTTGCACATCATTTTTTAGCTTTGCTGTCTTTAAGATTTATGATATTCCTTTCCATTTTCTTCCCTCCTGGTTTTGCTGCTCAATGTTTTTATGCTTTTGTTGTTTACTATTATGAGGAGAATTTGGTCTGCATAGCTGTTTGTGCTTTGACACTAAATGGTACATTGCGCTGCTCACTGTTTTGAATATTTCTGTCTGAAATTGGTCAGGATGAAGTAGTTTCTTTCCCGCTATATACAGAAGCAATAAAATTTGCTTTTCACGAGGAGAATATGGTCCGCATTGCTGTTTGCGCTTTGACACTAAATGTCTACCATGGTAAGTTTATATGCTTACTGCTCGCGTGTTTCTGGCAAAAGGTCTGTATTCTTGGATCCTGTTAGACTGGCATGGATTGTTGCATTATGGTATTACATTTAGACTTCTAGTAGAAGTGTCGGTGCAGTATGTTTCAACTGTTCAATTTTTCCATCACATTTGGACTTGAAATTGTTTCTGATATAACTCCATGCACAATACCTCTTCTGGGTCCACACGTAGAGCATAGACAGCATACTTAGTTAATTTAAAAGCTTTTTTCTGAGAAATATCTTTCTTTTTAGATTATTGAAAAACTAGCATATGAAAAGGTAGTTATTTGCTATCTTGTTCGGATATTGCAGTTATTTGAACCTTAGTGGGAAATCTGGATTAATCTTCCTTATCTTTATGCATTGAATGCCTTTAAGTTGCAAGTTTTTGGAGACTAATTTATTTTTCATATTTTTCAATGAAATGGTTACGTCTTTCCATGGTTTCTTCAGTTGGAGACGAACATGTGAACAGATACATCACAGGACCAGCTGTGGGAAATTATTTTTCTGATTTTGTCACCTACTTTAGGAAGCAATGCATCAAATTGGATAAATGGGTCTCTGAAGCTTCTAGGTAAGAAATAGTTACTAGTTTGGTGGTTGATATTTGGCATTCATGCTTTGTCTCACGTGGTGTTGCTTTGTGCCTATGGAAGAGGGAAAAAGAGAAAATGGATGGCAAGGTCCATATTGAGCCACGTGAGTGCAACACAGAAACAACTGCACAAAAGCTTTCACGTCCATTACTTATTCAATTAAAGCTTACAGACAGGCCACTCAAAACTCAGTAACTAATGAAATCAACCTATGGTTGGTTTACTTTGTGATTCTGGCCATAAGTTTTGCAACTTTGCATCTATGCTTAATGAAACATCTGGGTTTATTATTTTCATGTTTGTGCTATTCTTCAAATGCTTACAGTTTGTAGCTTTCACTGTGGAATCAGTGGTTATATCTCTTTTTGTTTCTTTGGTTTCTGTTTGTTTCCTCTGTCAGTGTGGTTTTTTTAAAGGTGTAAAATCATGTTTCCAAATTAGGGAAAGTTTTTGTGTTTCATTTCTGGAATCATTATTTTTTTCAAGTTTGTGTTAGAAGCAGGCATTTAAAATAGTTTTTTGTTTCAAAAATAACTTATTAAACTTGATTGAAAACTGAACTTGGCACTGAGCTCACTTTCATTATGAACCTCCTGAACAAAACTAGTCCAAATTTGAAAGTATAAAACAGTATGTTTGCTAGAAAACCAGAGTTTTGAGTTTTGGATACTCATGTTTCCTGATAAGCATTCCTCAACTTGTATGACAGGGATCCTGGATGTACTCGTGCAACTTCTAATATTAATTCTGCAGTTGATGAAATTGAAGACAACTTATACTACTTCAGTGACATTATTTCATCGGGTGTTCCCAATTTGGATAGGTTAATAACGGATAATATCTTGCAGCTTTTGGTATTTCCATTATTTCTGCCTTCTATTAAGATGGGTTTTACTGATGTAAGTATATGCTGCATTTTTATTTTATTATTTTCTTCAGGTTCTTTAAGTAGTGACTTGTTTCTGGGATTAACTTATCAAGTTTTTGGTATTTGATTTCAGGAGACAACTATTGGCACTACAACATCTTTGTTTCTACTTTGTTGTATCTTGCGAATAGTCAAAACTAAAGATTTAGCTAGTGGCATAGGTGCTGCACTTTTCTGTCCCCCTGAAGTTTTCGTTCAAAAGTTGGACCCAAGATCCAATGGTGATGCATGTGATTTTCAGACGCCCCATGAGAACTTAAAGCCAAAGCAAGAATCTCTTTATGGAGAGAAAGGCATAGAATGTTCAAAAGATACTGTACAGAATATTTCTTCTGCTCATATTGGTTCAGCTGAAGAATTTTTCTTGCATCACAATTGTAGTGCAAGAAATCTGGCTTTGAGGTGAATACCTGTTCCAGTAGTCATCTTTACATTCAAGAGCAACTTGTTAAAGCCTGCTTTGTTGCTCCATCGACAAGTAATTGTTTTTTTTTTTTTTTTGGTTAGGTTTTATTGGTGAAACCTTTCAAGATTCAATAAACTTCAACTAAAGTAATATAAGTAAATAATTGAATCTATTGAAAATCTGCTCTTTAGAAGTACCTTCATCTTGACATAATTTATTGTTCTTTCTTTATTGTTCTTTCTTCTGCCCACAGAACTAGTAGTTTCATTTAAGAGATAATCTCGTAGCAGAACTCTTGCCTTTTATATGTGGATATGCTACATTATGCTCTGTTAATATGAAGGTCATGTCTTAACCATGAAATTGTTTTTTGTAGGGAGATACTGCTATCCTATATCATCAATGGTGATGAGGTTCAGGTCCTTGGTTCTTTGAGTGTATTAGCTACCTTATTGCAAACAAAAGGTTATAATGCTTGGTTAGACTGCATCCTAAGTGGTTTTTGTATTCGCATTATGTGTTTTTGTCTGACAAAGATGCTTTGTTGTTCTTATAGAACTGGATGAATCAATGCTGGATGCACTTGGAATTCTCCCCCAAAGACAGCAACATAAGAAACTTTTGCTAGTAAGTTTCTATTTCTTTGATGGTAGCCTGCTGATTGAAAAACCAGTGAACAATTTTACATTTGATGTTTGATGTTTTTTCATCTATACATGATAAGGAGGAACATGTAGTCAACTGATCCATCGGAGAACTTCACTGGATGACGTTGAATTTTCTTTCTTTTTTTGGTGGAAATTTGCACGGTTGTCTTCATGATGATGAATTCTTGCAATATATTCTCTTAAAGAGTTTGTTTTTATAAGCACATTAGAATTCACTTTGTGGCCTTTGTATGTTGCAAGGCAGAATATGCTGAGTGTTTTACATGTTTATTTAGCATTAGGTTCTGTTGGTTTAGATTTCTATCATATGTGAATGTTTTCTTGGTTGCTAAAAGAAAGGACATGAAGGTTCTTTCTTTTGTTGGACAAGGTGCTTGGTAGTTCACATGTTTGTTAGAATAATGACTTCAACGTTTTTGTTGGACTCTGTTCCAAGGTAGGTGATGTTAGAATGATGATTTATAGATTTAACGAACACATAAAAATATTTGTTGCTTGGGTCGATAGGCAATAACTGATCATCAAGTTAATGACATTTGAAGATGCCAAAAATGAAACTTTGCAAGTTCTCGAACAGAAAACAAAGCAAGAAAGCCTGTTAAAGAGTCAAGGGCATTGAATTATGAAAGAAAGTTTGACAAGCCTATGTAAAGTAGTATTAGTGAAGTTTGTACAAGGTTATCGGGTCCTTCTGTATTTGACCGGACAAAGGATCGTACGAGCTAACGTGCGTACTTTAGTAAATAAATAATTTCATGTCGAAGCTTGTTGATTTTCTTGTGTTCTGTTTGAGGTTCTCTTATTTCTGATTTTCTCTGTCTTTCATTGAAGCAGCCACATGAAAACATCCAGTAAAAAAGCTATACGAGAAATAACTTGCATAATAGTTCATTTGAAATTTGCATGGGGTCTCTTTTGACTAGAGATATAACTTGTTATGGTCTGGAAACAGATAATTAAGTTGTATGTTTGGAACATATATTAGCCATATTTGAAAAAAATTTGGGAGAAACATTTCCACTGAAGTTTTTGAAATTGTCAAATTGAAATGGCATGGATATTTTTCTTTTTCTGGACCGAAGTGATCCCTGTAAATGAGGATTTTGCTTTTCATGAAGTGCATTTTCATTATAAAATGCTTATAGACGTAATACTTGCAACCCCAGCAAGCCTTGGTGGGTGAATCCTCTGGTGAAGAACAGCTATTTTCATCAGGAATTAATTCATTGAAGGATGGCATCAGCAGTGAACTTGACATGTACCTGCAAAAACTTAAGGTACTTGTGTTGTTTTCATAGTGACCTGTACATAGTTTTCTTTTATGTTTCCTGTGCTTCCTTCCTGACTTTTCATTTATCAAGGGCATGTGTGGCTTGTTTCCTTTTAGGAAGTAGAGAAATTTATTGGTTTGCTATGGTTTCAACTTTCAAATAGAGAGGAATTAGTTATTGTGAATTGAATAAAGACATGGATTCTACAGAACCACAAATTGAGGTCATATTTTTCAATGTTTGCATGGCGACCTTACTCAAGTTCATTATTTGCATAACGTTCTTTTCCTGAGAACTTGATGATGCAGAGCACATGGAGTGAGCACTGTATTAGATCTCATTTTCTATCAATATAAGTTTGGAAAGAATTCTCAAACATAGATGATTCTGGTTCAATTTTTTCACGATAACTTTTTGAAAATCATCTGAATAACTTCTTGAAGAAGAGTGAATGTTGTGCCTCACCAAGAGAGACTAACTTTCTTTCATTCTTTGTTATTCTGAGGCAATAAGATGTGGCTCTTTAGCATTTCTTGAGTGTTAATAACTTAATAGTGCATACATATGATTTAAAACTTCCTTCATCATATATAATTTTGGTATGGAATCCTGACATCTAGATGATGTCATTTCCTTGTTTGGAGTGCTTTAGCATCTTACCTCTGGTCTCTGTGATGAGCAGATAGTAAAAGGCAAATGTGAAGAGTTGCATGAAAGCTGAAAACCATGAATCAACTCCCTGCCCTGCCATTCTGTTGCCTGAGTTTTTCAATAATGTTGTTCTATAGGGCTTGCTGGTTGAGGCACACCTGAATTCAGGAAAAAATGAAAACAATAATGTACATCAAAGTTTCTGTTCAGTGCAGGAAAGATGCATCGCATGTTCTGAGCACAATTGCTCCTGGACAATGTCGGGTGTCTTTTTCCATATTTACATTTTGTAGGCAAGTGTATTTGCACAAGTTTTTATCAAACTGGCCCTTTTGTTTAGGTTCAAATTCTAGGAATAACCCAAGCCTCAACAGTCAATTAAGTTTTTTATTCTACACAGAGGGAAGTTCATACCCATTGAGGCTGGCAAAGATAATTGGATCAGAATTTGTTTCTGAGTTGATCCGAAGAAATCCTTTTCGCGCGAGATTACATACATCTAGGTTGGATTTTGTTATTCACCAGTTTTGAACCATTAAATTTCAAAAGCTAAGCTAAGTGTGCACCTATTTTTCCCTAATATGAAGAACGGACAGTGTTCATATAGAAAACTGATTGATCAACACCTAGTTTTAAAACTTTCGATTGTTTTGCCCTTTGTGTTGTCTATTACTTGATGTTTATTTGCAAATATGCTTTCTTTTGTTATTTTTGTAGGATGAATATGGTCTATCTTCTTCAACTATTGACCCCGAAATAAGTCCACAAAAGCATCGATATCAGGTTCATTTTCCTAACTCTGATTAATTTTGTTTAAGAATGTAAGATACTTCAGTCACAAGGTTTGGAGCTAGGAGGTAAATGCTAACTTGCAACTTTTTCAATGTAACATGGTCAAGTATCTGCTGTGCTTGTTATGAACTTTTATTCAATAGTCTTTTCAACCATTCTGTGGGAGTACTCCATTAAAAATCATATTTGCATAGAAAATTATAGGTGTTTAAGTAAGTGTATCTGCATGTATCATTTCTGAACATTATGATCATTAAGTCTTTAATAAGGAACTAAATTGTATATAAAAGTAAAACATTGACCATGTCACAATTATATTGTGATATCTGAATTTTTTGTCATTTCGGTATCTTGCAATAGTTTCAACTTTATGCCATGATAAAATCCTCATCTGGATCTGTGACTGTGCTTTTAGGATAGCTGCTTCATCTAATGTTTCTTCTTGTTGAAATCACATGGTTATGTCTAAACTGTCGGACATGCTAAACAATTCTTTGAGTGCATGCCAAGGCACTTTTTTTTGTCTTAGTTACATTTCGTACATGCTAAATTTTTCCCATGATACAATGTTATGTTTCTTTATTGGCATTCTGGAGGTTGTTTACCATAGGATGGGACATTGTTCTCATGGCAGTCTTGTAAAATTAAACAAGTGTAGCACATAAAAAATTGACTTGTGCCTTTTCACTAGGAACTTATGTAAGCACATCTAAGTATTTGATTTTTTCAGGTGCTTGATGCATTAGTGCATCTTCTTTTCAATAGATCAAACATTTCTGCTGAGACGTTATGGCATGCTGGATGGCTCTTGCGTCAGTTGCTTCCTTCCAGTGAACAAGAATTTAAAAATGAGCACCTAAAACTTCTCCAGGTAGGATGGTTGATTCAAATACTTCACTTGAAATCAACCAAAGAACAATTGACAGTTTGGTGGATGAGATTTTGATAATCTCGATGGCATGTTCTGATTTACAATTTATATGGTCTTTTCTCATTGTATGCTGGTTAAGCTTTCTGGTACATATGAGGGGATTATGGCTTTGGCCTTGTTGGGCTTGTCAAGTTGTTGCACATGCACATGTTTGCACCAGTGTTGTATGTATCGTACAACACGGGCTGTATTGTACAATACGTATCTTTGTTTTCTATTTTATGATACGATACACCACTCGTATCGCAAATAGGTGGTGTATCATATGTGTATCACACATATCGTGCAATAGATACCTTGTATTGTTACGTATGATACATAACTTGTATGGTACGGTACGGGGCAATACGTCCCGTATTGTACGATACATGTCTATTTTGGAAAATAAGGATGATAGTCCCACTCAAGATCAAAAGAGAACAAAAGAAAAAAGGCAACAAGACAAAAAAGAAAGAAGACGACGTTCCGACGAGTTGGCGGTGGTTGGAGAGGCTGGCTCAGCCTCTGCACACTGAAAACCCTTGGAAAGGAGAGAAGGCATAGAAGAAAATGAAAAGACGCACACTGGGTTATTTATACCCGACTTCAAAATTTCATGAATCATTTTCATTTTTCGAAGCTTTATGTTAGTAACTTTTAATCCTTTAATGCACAACATTTTTTTTATCAAAATATTTGAAAAGTGGGTTGCATAACAAAAATTCACCTTGTCGAAAATTTTGTAAAGAGGGTTGGCTTTACTATTTTCCCTTTGTTTTGGAAAGCTGTGAACCAGTTCCTGTTTAACCTAGTTGACTCTTTTATAAGCTTGAGTTGAAATTTAAGCTTGAGCTCAACTTGTTTAACAAATGAGCCAAGCTCTAGTCGAGTCCGAGTTGGCTCGACAGATTGAACATCTCTAGCATCAGCATATATTATATATATTGCATGGTGTACAATGACATGAATGACAAATATAAAGTATTACTGGAAAACTGCAAAGAAGCTGTTTGGCATGTTAATGCTACAATAAAATTGACATTCTAAAAAAAGGTGATTTTGAATATTTGAGCATTCATGTTGGTTTTTGACAATCTCATGAAGGCTTCCAATTTTGACATATTGGCTCCCATTGCTGCGAAGCAAAGCCTAGTAGTTAGGCTAATGAGATTTGGAGAAAGCATGACAGTGTGACACGGACCTATACTTGATGCATGCCGATGGAGATTGTTCTGGTTTAGTTTTTATCTCTCAGCATCTCTTTGACCAATGACATGCCAAGTATGATTGCCACAAGAATTAGATAAAGTATACATTCATTTGAAATCTCTGTGTCTCTTTCTCATGAATGTGTGTGTGTGTGTGTGGGTTTGTGTGTATGTGTCTGTGTATATGTACAAAAGGAAAATATCTGACTTCTAAACAGTCTGTAACGATCCCAGTAATGATCAAATAAGGAAAGAACAGTAAATGAAGTACATGTGGGGGAGATGAGGAGCCATGTCACTGTTGTGTGCCTTGCGGTTGGATACATATTCCAATGTTAACAAAACCAAGTTGTGGATAGCAAAAAACTATTATCATGCGTGCAGAATACTGGAATCAGTTTTTCAATATGCACTGATTTCCGACTTTTTCTTCCAAGTTTTCTTATGATATTTGATACATACAGCTTTATTTTGTATGCAGGACTCATATGAAAAATGCTCTAATAATGTACTTAATGAAGTCAAAGGGTGTTGGTGTGACTTGCTTATTGCAATCATTATAGAAGAGTGGAAAAACTGTAAAAAGGGTACAAAATCTGACCTGTGAATTTTTTGTCTTTTAGGGATTTTTTTTTTGCCTTTCAATGATTTGAGGTTACTTTTATTGTAGCAATTGAGGCTTCATCCTTACAGAAAGATCTCAAGAGTATTATCATGCCTCAACAGTACATCTCCTCTGATGAAGGTTAGCCTTGGAATAGTGTTTCTATATTCTTTTGCTGCTTACACAATCAAGTTCAAAGTTCCTGGTACCTAGTTACTGATAAGTGATAGCATTTGCATGACTCTTTTCAGATGACTCCTCTTCTGCTGCTGGCAGGAGGATGTGTGAAACAATAAAGGTACTATTATGGTCGCATCATCTCTAGGAATACGCTGAAAGGCACATCTAAACTCTAAAGCATGCCATCATTCATCCAGGGGCAGAGTGTGTTATAGTATAAAATTGATCTTTCGAAAAACGAGCGATCCATGTCTTTGAGTTCTTATGGCCATCTTGTTGAATTCCTTATGTAGTTCCATGCATTACATTCTGCTTTCCTCCATATGTAAATCAGGCCCAAGACAAATTCTTCAAGAGAAATACTCTTGAAGCTTCCAATAACTTCAATAAATAACACACACAAAGAACCTCAAACTTGAGGAGAGGAAGAATGTATTAATATTGACAAAAGTATACAAAAAGAGGCTAAAAAGCCATGTAATAACAAGGGTCCCAAGTGCCCTATTTATACAAGAAATAAAGAAGAAAGGAGGAAGAGGAAATGGCTGTTGGAGCTCCCAACGGCTAGAAATCTAGTCGTTGTGGACTCCCAACAGCTATTTCCTTTGTAAAATAAAAAAGGAAAAAAATTCCGAAAAATACACGAAAAATAAAGAAAAAATGAAGAAAAATAAATACAAGAATTCCTATGTATACACACATATATTTATATATACAAATCATATATCAAACTGCTAGGAGTTTAAGATATATGATAGTAGATATCAAAACATGTATGTATACTTACACTATAAATTCTAACAACATTCAGGTGTTTGTACTTCATCATCAACTGCAAATCTTATCTCATGGAGGAACTTTGCCTGAACAACCTCGGGTCGGGACTCCAAGAAATGTCAACATGGAAACAAGAGCAAAAAGATCTGGCCTGGGTGTTATTAGCCCAAATCCAGGCACTGAAATAAATCTGGGTTAGTTTTCATAGCTCGACATATGACTTCTTATTGCCATTCACATCAAAGTTTATTTACTTTATGGATAGGATTTCTGTGGTTCACATGTAAGCCCTGTTGCTATTGCCATGACGCTATCTGCAGTGGATGCAATGCCTTGTAGAATCTCATTTGAAAGAGGCAAAGAGCGCCACTTTTTTTTCTTGGCCACTTCGACGGGAATGTTAGGGTGGGTCCTTCTTGCAGAGGAGTTACCTCTCAAGCCGCAGCATGGAGTTGTTCGCGTTGCAGCACCCTTAGCTGGGTCAAATGTATGTATACTTCACATCATCCTTTTTTGACAGTATCTTTTGCTGAATTCAACTTGAATTCTTCTCACATTCTTGATAACAAACTTAAATGTAAAAAGATGTTAGGATTTTGACCTGGGGTACCTTGACATGAGTCATTTCTGTGTCTTATGCTGTTTCATGCATATAAAATTGGTAATCTGATAAAAGTCAAGAAAACATTGGATTCAAAAATTGGTTGGGTGGAAACTGTCATTGGGCTCTCAAGAGATGGAATCTTGAAGTGTGCAACAATAAAAGGCTTTCTCATTCCATCAGTCCATACATCATTTTTAGAGTGAAGAAGCCACATGGTGTTTGTTGAAGCTTGTTTTGTGATTTTTGTACTTGCTTGAGATATGTTGTTAGTTCGACTGAGCTTACAGCGATGTGTTTAGCAATGTCGATGGATGCTGGTTGGTTTTTACATACAAGACATGTCCCCTATTTTCTTGTAATTGTGGTGTTTTCTTTTGTCAGTAAAACTATTTGATCAATAAAAAAAAATCCATGGTACATTCGTTGAATTTGAGCATTGACAATCCTTGTACTATAAATCTTCTTTTAAGGTAGAAACGTTTTTACTCTTTAGTTTTTGAATCCCGTAGAAGTTTGCATCACATTTACATGTTAACAAGAGAAAATTATTTTTGAGAGAGAAGGCCAGTAGCTGAGCCTTCAGCCTTTTGATTTTTTTCTTGTAGAATCAGATGTAAATATTCTTTGGCTACCAAACAGCACTTTATTTGTATTTCCTTTTTAATATTTTGAATATGGTAGAGGTTAATGTCGTATTTGTCTGCTGCTAATAAGAGAGAACATTTTTTGTCAGAAGGGTAGTAGCTGAACAGGGGCTCAACCTTGGGCTTTCCAAATGGGGAAAATGCTGAACCGTACTTTGTTGTTTTACAAGCAGTTAAAGAACTTCCAAAAGGATCACTTTTATGACAACGATTTTCTGCATTTTTTTTCTCCAAAAGAGTTTTTGCACTTGGGAGTTTTGATGGTACATATTGCATTTTAGTGGACTTAGCAGATGTATGTATGCAAGCACTCCAAATCGCAGTTTGTGGCTAATTATTATTTTAAGAATGAGAAATGGTGAAATGAATTACTGAACATGGTAGGCGGCGATTGATATCAACCCGTAGAAGGTAATTCTCCATGTAAATAAATTTTAGTAGCAAAGTTAGTACTTGTGAAGTCAGTCTACTATGTTTTAATTTTGTGTGCGAGACACTGCGTGCTGTTGTTTCATATTTAAGTAATTGAACATTGGAAAACTGATGATAATGTTACTGCTGAGAGTGTCTTCCTCAAAGCTCAAAGGTTATGCAATTCAGAACATATCAGATTCATGTGCAATTTTCACTGATGTGGTATGGTTGACTTCATGCTTATGGTACATCTTGTTCAAAAGCTAAGGATTTAACACTTTTTCAATCTGAAACATTAATTCAATGTACCAACTGTCAACATCATTTTGGAATTGCATTACTAAATTCTGGTGATTCCGATATTGCATGAATCTTCAAAATTTAGTTCTGCAGAGGTTTTGCTTGGGATTGGTTTATCAACCTAAGCTCTGTCTGAACAGAGATACGGTCATCTGTGAGATTTACTCGGGGTTTGCCAAAACTCAAAGGTAACAAGCGTGGAAACTTGGGTAGGGGATTAGCGTGGGGATGAAGACTACTAGTAAGGCGTTTATATTTCACGACTGTATGCATGGTCTCGTGATTGAAAGGTTCCAGCTTCAAGTTGTAAAAATTGCCTTTCACAGTGCTCTTACAAGCAAATTTATCGTTTTGCCTATTTCCGTTGCTGAAATTATCATAAGCTATACAGTTTGTAACTAGCGTCTGACTTTTCAACAGCCCAAAATTGACGGTAAACATCCCAGGTGGTTACACTTGCGGATCCGTCCCTCTAGGTTACACTCCAAGGGGCAGCCGAAGTTGGAAAACTTTGGGATGGTGAAGACGAGACCCATGATGGATGGAAGATGGACTCTTGCTTTCATAGACGAACAATCTTGTAAAGACGCAGAAGCTATGGTACTTGAGGAGATGCATCTGCAAAGCAAAGAAGTGGAAACGAGACTAAAACCGTTGTTGAACTTTGACAGCCCCACTTCTCAAGATGCAACCATTGTGAGCTTGGATCCCTCTGGCACGACATCTCTTCCATTGTAGATACTGATATTTTCCGCGCTCCTCTTTTCATGTCTCCCGTATGTCCTCCTGAATAAAGTTATAGACAGACGCAAGAAACAAAAACAAAAGTTAGTGGTGCAAGAGACTGGTTTTGGGATGCATGGTGTCCTGCATCCGAGCAGCCACAGCTACCTTCTGTACATTGCGAGTTCAGTAGGCGAATGTAGATCAGAATGAGTGCAGATTTTTTTTGTATAGTAGCCCAGTTGTATTTTAAATCTTGTTATTATCAGGCATTCTTTGACATGCCCATATTTGGGCGTCCATCTGTAGCACCATCTAATTTCCTTGTACCGCAACCGTGTCCTTTTCTTCTTGGTCTGAATCTGGCTATTGCGTTTCTTTTTCGTTTCTCTAAACTAAACTTTGCATAAGGTTTTCCTTTCTTTCTCCAATGAAAGACTGTTGGAGGATGGGGCCCAAGGATTGGCCTTCTAAATGAATGCACTCTTGAGCGACAGCCGAGTGAAGAGTTGTCCAGGTGGCATTTAACCGAGATGTTCCGCACAGATCAAAAGGCATCATGGAACCTTTTTTGGTTCATTCCTTTTCATGATCGACGGAGATTGCGGGAGCAACCTTACAGGAACGGCGGTCGTATTGCGGTTCATCTATGTGGATAAAGGTATTAGGTGTGGCTTAAAGTCTACAGGTTGGTCAAACAACAATCCCCATGAATGACAAAAGCAGGTTCCATGTGAAAAAATGTAAAGGAGGAGGAAAGAGCGGGAAAGAGACCAAGGATAAAGTATGCTGCCATCAGGAAACATAATGACGCCATTAACAAAATCAAATTTGTTGGAAAACGAAAGGTCACAATGAAACTAAAGATACGAAAAAAAAAAAAGGAAAAGGGAATGAGATCCTAAATCCGAGTCCCTTGTACTGCTGTTGTGTGCATGAAAGTGAGAAAGTCATGCGTTCTGGGGAAAACACAAAAAAAGAAGAAAAGTGCTGATGACCACATCTACTCATTGGATGATAAAGTAAATGTGGTAGGAAGAAAGTACCACAATACCAGGGATTTGACAATGCTTTTAGGGGCAACTTGTAGAATATGGTTCCACTTTTATTTGCAACGCTGATCACATTGGCATATGTTTTCTGAGATGGCCAGCTTTGTTCTTTAAAGATACTTGGGATTGGGCAAGAGTGGGGACCAGACCCAGTCTCTCAGTTTATGTCTAGTCAACAATGTGAACCTTTTGGCCACTTTTGGTCAAATCAGACAACCCTCTTGCCTTTATTCTGCAACTTGAACCTCTGAAAGGAACTACAAGTTTTTCTTTATCCCTGCATATAAACTTTTAACACAGCGCAGTGGGTGCCCCACATTCGGCTGGCCATAAAGTGGAAAACTAATCCATCTTTTGAAATGTTTACTGCCGACCCTTATGATTACCTGATTAGCGAATTAGATACTTGTTTGTTTTTGCCATTTGGTACGGCACAAGTTCTCCTGGTTCATCAAATGTGGAGCTTTTTTCGTCCCCAGTATAACCGTATAGGCTTCTTAATTTATTTCTCTTCATGTGCTACTTTGTTTTCTTGTGTTTGCCTTGTTCTTCTGTGGTGGACCAGCTAAAAGTGAAAAACCATCAATTCGTGTATGAGATGAATGCTATATGCTCTCTCTGTCTCGTCTCCGTCTCCCTCTCTCTAACTATATATCACGGTCCAACCCCATGGAAATGTGCTGATAAACTTTTAATGTTATTTTGATCGTCTATTGTGTGTATTAATTGGCTTCCTCCACCTGCGTTCTTACCTACTATTATTGGACTTGCTTACTGAAGTTGTTGATAATAGACGATCTACCTTGGCTACGTCCAGGAAGTTGGTAGGCGTTATTTCGCCTAGAAAATTAATGCCGTCAATGCCTGTGGGGGCAACTTCTATTGAATTTAGAACACATTTTCTCTGTTACGCACTATTTTGGTGTTGGAAAACACTATCATCACGAATATCATTATGGTCCACGTTCATAAACATCTTGGTGAAGGAATTGGTAAAAGAGAAGCGGGATCTGAGTGGAGCACTCTTTCAACATCAGTTGCATACTTTTCTTACTTGTAAAGCATCTAGACCATCGATTATCTCAAGTAGGTGTTGAATAAGAATGTATTTAAGCAGCAAATTAAGTACATTGTTGGACATATATATATATATATATATATATATATATATATATATATATATATATATATATATATATATATATATATATGAAAATTGAATGGTGTATGTGCATAAGTAAAAACTGATGACTAGTGGATTCGTTACGAGTCATTCTTGATTGAAGGTTCACATAGTAATATTAAAAAAATACGCATACACGTCGTTTAAGCAATATCTAATTTTCCCTTCTTGGTTAATAGAATCCTCTGACAATTTCTATTGTTCCTTTCACGTGAAGGCCAAATGTTCCCCTTTTTTCGAATTTTTCTAACCTTGCCAAATGTTTTCTGTCTTTTAAACAGTCGATGTTGCACAGCAGACCTAATTCAAGCAAGATTTTCTTATTCGTCCATTTAAGAAAATATTTATTTATTTTTTTCGTTTCAACCATAAATGTAGCACGTCTAGCTTTTTGAGCTCCTTTACAACTTAACTTCTCCTTCTTTTCTAAATAGTTTTTCGAAAGCGTTCAATTTCCACGAGGATGTTTACTCCTAGAGGGCGTTTGGTTTGGCAACAGGAACATTTCGTATACTGCAATTTTCCACTCTTTTTCTGTTGAAAAAGGCTGGCTCATGTCTTATTGGTGAGGCGCTGGCCTTCCACCTACATGCTGCAGACGGCGTATCCATGTACTGGAATTTTGGACAAGGGTCGACGCCTGAGCAACGTGGCCGATTCTGAGGTTCGCGACCATTCGTTCCAACCAGTCACATTGTGCATTTTCAGGCAAGCTGTAATGAAGCAGGCGACGGGTAAATGGAACGAATCTAGCCGGCAGCGTGACTGACCTATAAACTCATTTCAGAGTTCCCTAGTAGAGGATTCATATGGTATGGGCTTGTACATTGTCCCTAGAAATTCATTTGGCGCATCCTCAAATTTTGGGATGTCAAGTCCTAAATTCGATATGGCTGTCCAAGTCAAAACCCTCTTGGAACATTGTCTTCAGCGTTCATCATCGTGTACCTGTTCAGCATCGCCACCACTCTGTTCCCATGCTCATAATTTCTCAGATGGAAAATCTCGTCTCGATAATGAAGGTGCATTTGTTCTAGCAACATACTTGGGAGACCACAACGAGCGGACAGCTTGGGTTCTAACACTCTTAATTATTCTGTCATCAAACAGGCAGGGCTGACGAGCAGTCACGTCGTTTGCCTCATCGTCTAAAAGGGAAAAACAAAAGGTAAACTAGTTAAATAATGCGTATTAGTATGCCATGATGCCTGCAAGCGCGCAGAGAGAGAGAGAGAGAGAAGAGAATGTTTACAGTGTTAACAGTAGCCTATGGTTACACTGGCTAATTTCCTCTGCAATAAACAAAATTCAGTGTTCACAGTAGCCTATTTACAACTCTAATTTGATATGCTTTTGTTCTCATGACTCGTTTTTCGCCGACCCGAAGCCGGGACACCAACTTAGAAATTTTTTCAGTTATCCTTTACAGTCGTCAAAGACAACCTCTATTCTGTTTGGCAGGGGTGAACCTTGGTACCCACATTCCCCCTCACTCAGTCTTTCAGAATCAAGGCAGAGTTTCATTCTAATCGTTTCGTCCTTCCCCGCTTTCCTTAGGATTTCCATGTTTTTCTGGAGGACATCTCTAACCCAAGCATCCATCAAACAGTTAAGAAATGAACATGAAGCGTCAACCAGTCTCGTAAGGACGTCGTCCTCAACAAGAAGAGACCACGCTCTGTCCTCAAGAACTTCTCCGGATCCTCGCCTTAGCCTCCTAAGAAAAGTCTCCGAGATCGTGCTTAGATCAGCAGGGAGGTCAAGAGCAAAACGCTGAGTGATCTTACTAAAGAACCAATTCGGAACGGCGTCATCATTCTCCATGTTTGTCAGTCGTGATTCTTGAGTCAAGTGACTATGAATGACAGCCATCGTTTCTTCCTTTTCTTCCTCTTCTTCCTGAGCCAACACATTAAGATCCAGTGTACTCGCATAATGTTTCTTCGTGCCGTCTTTCTTCATATCTAACCCAACAGTCTCAGATTTTCTTTTCTTCGATACATTTTCTGATGGGGGCTGAAGGCCATCAACACCCACGTGCAATTTCATAGGAATGACACTCGAACTCTGCTCTTTAGTATTGGTTGCTGCCCTACCACTCGTCAAGATAATTATGCTGCTCGTTAGGAAAAAATCCTTTCCATTTGGGTCCTCAATTTTTCCATCTACCATGGCTTTCATCAGTAGCTCCAGAAAGGATTTCTCCGCATGGTCAATGTCTTCAATAAAAATCAACGCTTGAGGTTTGGCATTTATATATTCTATGATGTTCTGCGCAGCCACTTCTCTTGTTTTCGTGCTCAAATGCAGTATGCCAGCTGATCCAAGGAAGGACTCGGCAACTGTGATTGCTAGTCTTCTCTTCGCAATCCAATCAGATCCAGTTAACAGAAACCATATATTTTTCTGCTCTGACAAGGCTTCTGATATGGAAGGCATGATTTTGGACTGCCAGGGTATGTTTTCTTGCAACTCAGTACATAATTCTTTCCCGGATACCGTTTTTCGTTTACTACTTTCGGCAACCCAAGTGCATGGCAAGAACGCTTGCTTATTGTTACGAAAATCGTCATCATTGATAGAATTATTAGGTACCCAAGAATGTGATCCTCCATTGCCTATACCAAGAGCTAGAGTGGTTTTCACTTCAGTAGAACCCGCTGTGACCTTGCTCTTCTCAACATGAGAGCTGCTGCACCACAGTGGAAATGACGCACTGAATCCCTGAGTATAAGCTAAATTTGGAGCCATACGAGGACTCCCAGCAGAGGTTTCTCCAGAATTCCAATTTTCATGACGGACTTCTCTTGATTTCCTCTGGATTTGATTCGGCAGCGAATGATTTAAACTTTGACATTGTCTGTTCCATTTTTTCTTTAGTTCCGACAGCTCCTCGCATGACCCATCCTGAATGATTTCGCACATGTAATCAGCCTAGACGCATATGTTATATTATATGCTTACAGAGCAAAAAGAGAGCAAATAACTTAATGAATAAGTTAATCTACCTTGCGAATCTGGCTTCTGTAATGTCGCATCCAGTAAGGGAAACTCGATGGACCATTTTCTATCTCATTGGAAATCTGACGCTGCTCTTCTTTTAAGAAAACCTGGGCTTCCTTTTCATAATTGGAGGCACAATCCAAGCACAAGCTGAGTTTATCATAATCTTCATCCTTGATGAGACTGGATTTTAATATCTGCGGTCGGTGTAGATATTGTGGATAGTTCGCCCCTGTTATGGAATCCATACCACTGCATTCACATTCAAAATAGAAAACAAATGAATGTTAAAGTCATTACTATGAAGTTTTGTGCAAACAATCCCTCGTAACAAATTTGTTTATTCTCTTCCTTCCTGATAATATTTTCATATTTTACTGTTCGCTATCTTTTTGTTTCTCTGGAGGCTCATGATTTTGGAACTTCGTAATGATGGCTTTCACCATTGTTCACCTTTTTATAATTAGCATAACTTAATACATGTTGCAGTAGTAGGAGCGATAGTGCTCGAAAAGCAAAAAGAGTTTCAAGTTTCAACGTCCAAAATGGCGTAGTGGAATTCTGATCACCACCATTAGGACAAGATGAATCCACCACTATGATCAAGTCAAGACATTTCCCCAAAAAATGGTTGCTTTTCAAAAATCATCAGCAAGTTATCTAAATGAAAACCTTCTGCTTCTCTAGGCTTCGTCTTTTCCCTTTTGCTTTAACATCCTACTGTTCATCCAAAAAAGTACCGAATATGAAATTCAACATGTATTACGAGCAAAGAATTTTCACCTTGAAAAAGAAGAGAAAAGCGGAAAATCTCTAAACAAACATATGTAGACCAAAAATTGAAAGGAAAAACTTAGACAAGATATGATCAAATTTAAGAGAAAATCACCTGGCTGAATGCAGAGTTAACGACAGACCACCCGAGGGAATTGGAACAGCTTGAAGAGCCCACTGGCTCTCTATCGAAGGCTGTCCCGTCTGGCACCTCATGAATGTCTGTGTGTTTGCGATGCCCAACAACCACAATTTGGTGTAGTGGGCAAAATCCGATAGAAATCTCCCGATTTCCATGATCAGGTGTTCGGCTGGGTTGTAATCTCTAGAAACTGGGTCTTTCTCCAAGTATTCGTCCACCACCCATTTCATGTTCCCCACATAGATGATGACCCCACACGTACAAAAGCTTTGAACCACTCTTCTTAGGTCTGTAAGCCTCGAGTCGACATCTTCCCTCTTCATAATTCTAATGGAAAGTGCGGAGAAGTCCAGCGTGAAGAACTTGACCGATCTCAGTTCTTGAGGAACGACTCCTGCTTCTATCTTGCATTTCAGTTCTGAAACAAGGCCTTCAGTGCTAGCGATTGAGTCTCCAAGAAGAACTATGTTCTTTTTCCTCCTCAATAACAGGACATCGATCACCAGCCTCAACTGTTCCCTCTCTGCCGCACAATGCTTCCAGTTAGGAGCATGGATGGGGGAGTTGATGAGTGGGCTTTCATTGATTAAGAAAGGAGGGTTCTGCTTGACCGAGTGAAGAGAAAGAGAATTAGCCCAGCGGGCCTGCCACAGATTGTGTGCTGAACCTGGGAAGACCTCTTTTGGTTCAGAAGAAGCGTAGGAAGCGAAGATGGAAGCAGAGTCCTCCAGATTGTTCTTGACAGAAGTGCTCGAGAATCCTGCCTCTCTCATCACCCTGCTAACGCTAGGATCATCGAGAATCGAAATAATTAGCTGTTCCAATTCAACCTTGATGGCCAACAGAGGCTGCTGCTGTTGTTGGTGCTCAAGACATCCTCTTCTCTGGTGAGCTTGAGCTCTCTTGAGAGCGGCAACCAAGGCATTCGATAGAGAAGGTTGAGATTGCAGAAGCGGGCCAGCGGCTGTCGGTAGACGGTTAAGTGCGACGTTGAAGCAGAGCTCGAGAGCTCGACACTGAAGCGGATGGGGGGTGGGATGAGGGTGGGATTTCAGGCATGCTCTCCTGAGAAGGCTGGATCTAGAGGAAAGCAGAGTAGCCGCAACATGAAGAGGGGTGACCTGGGCATGGCCTCTCCTCTTTGCTAGCGCCACTGCTTGCTTTATGACAATTGCAGCCTCCGCGCCGAGGGTCTGCTGCACGGCGCCTGCCCCTGCACGCATTCCTCACTCTCAACACCAACCCCTTAAGCCCTTTATTCTTCTTCTTCTTCCTCCTCTCTGCCGATCTCCCTTCTATTGTTACAGGACTACTGCGCCACTCCCTCGACCATCACCTTGGTCCTCATCCTCACTCCTTACAAGATGGTAAGCAGAAGAGCCAACATCATCAAATTCTTCTGATAATAGTCATTTTATCAGGCTACCCACCACCGGCTTACTAGAAAATGGCCGAACACATCAACGATTCTTTTATGCTCTCAACAACACAAGTATTAGCCTTCGCACCGAGTGAGAGATTGCTGCGACTCTAGCAGAATTTATCACCACCGGAAGCAGTGGTGAAAATGACGACCACCACCTTGGTCACCATGGCCCAGAACGAACCAACGTTTGGAAGAAAGTAAGGCTCACCAAAACCAGCAACAACCTCTTCTGGTTCTCATTACTCGCGCTTGATTGCAAGGAGATGGAGCGTTTTCTCGCCTTCCTTCCTTCGTCTAAATTGCTTTGTTTGCAAACATTGAGGTGCTGTGGAGCTCCTTTAAAAAACAGCGGCCACATAGGCCCATGCAAGAATCGGCAGTGGGACCCCAAATTTCAAATTTAATTTGCAGCGTGTCTCTCCGCTAAATCATTGTCCCAGCAAGTTTGCAGAGAACCCGATAGAATACTTTTATTAATTTATGAGGAGGACATGATATCGATATAAAAAGAAGACAAAGGAGGTTTGAAAAAAGCAGAGGTAAGTCCTCTTCTTTATGTTTCGTCACCCACATACATCCCCACGCCAATCCTCCTCGTAGAGGCGAGCAGCTCCGACATCAGCTGCCTAAAGTTTATTCCTCAAGTACTCCAAAAGCAAGCCCCTGTCTGCTATCCTAACACTATTCGCTTTTCCAACCCGTACCAAAGCTTTCGTCCTAATCCCCGCTAATCTCATTTTCTGTAATGTCATTCATTCATCTCCTCCCCACTAATTCTACATGCGCACTTATGTACTTTCCACAACTATTTGTCATGCAATCGGATCCAGGTTTTACAGTCTCAGATGCTTCAAATTCTTTTCTCATTAAAAATCTATCCAACAAAATTCGGTCCATTCTATTTCTCAACTCAACCATTGCGTTTCCAAGGCACCAAGGTAATCATGGTAACGTCCCGTTCTCAAAATTTGAAAAAGTTGGTCTCCACTAAATCCACCCCTATAAAGTATATATCCAGGATTGATCAGTGGACAAAAAAGGTGTTAGAAAGTTTTATAGAAATGAAAAGCTATGCCAACGAATGTTATACTGAAAGCAAGCTTAGTTGAATGCGTACCAGAAAATATAAGGGATATTATAGGTACTAATTACAAAACGTACGATCGGATTCACAGAACTGCTCAGGCTGTCGTGTGCTCAGCCTATGAGAAATCATCCTCCTGTTTATCGTATTTCAAACCTGATTTTTCATCCATTGATTTTTAATCCTTGAGACGACACGTTGAATTCAACAAATCATCTAGGTAGGGTTGGATTTAGAGAACAAACGAAAAGAATTTACAAAAGTAAATCGAAACTTAAGTGCATGCACAGACCACTGCAAAAAACATGGAGCATGAGAATGGCTGCAAAATAAGACGTCCATAAATATTAATAATATATGGGTTGTATGGTCATAAAATATTTAATCAAATGATTTATAAGTTTTCATTTGAAAAGCATTTTTTTTTTTACGGAAAAGACTACCTATGAGCTACTTTTATTAGTAAAAGTACTTTTACACGATATGTTAATTGTCCAATCATATTTAGGAAAAATTCCTGCGTGGGGGTTAAGCCCCCGGATTTTTATTCGCATAGCAACTACTGAAGACTAATCTCCACTACTTGCTCATGTACATCATATGGTTGTAACGTCTACCAAGCCAAAAGAAAGTTGTCCACTCAAAAGACGATTCTTACTTCACTTTCTAAAAGGAGTTTACGTGTGCTTATTTATTTGTAAATCAGTTGGACCATATTATCAAATGGTTCAGTTTAATCCGTGCAAGTCTTCAAAACTGGTGTAACTTCAAGCATTGCTCCTTTTAATTAATCAAGCGAATTAATCGAATGACCAATAATAATTACGGCATATATATATATATATATATATATATATATATATATATATATATATATATATATATATATATATATATATATATAAATAAAGAGAGAGAGCATGCCATTATTATTTTGGTGTCAAGGAAACCGCCCCTAATCAAGCCAAGAGACATTGAGAAAAATCAACCCAAAGTACGTCATCAAGGACACATAATTAAAAATGATACACACATGAGTTAAAAAAAAAAAAAACAGACGTAGACTTCTCATAAATCATGATAATTTGGTACTAAGTAAACGTCCTAGACAGAAGCTTGTTTTCCCACATGAGTACATCTTCAAAAGGGCGCTTGTTCTCCAAATTAGGCCTCCATAAATATTTATCATCCCTTTCGTAGGACATTAATGGTAAGGATGGGGGGATGGATTTCCTTTGGCTATCCTAAATTTGATTGGTCAATCTGAACACATTTCATACTCTTTCAGCAATAAATTCTCTTAGTGCAATTTTTACGTGGGATAAAAATCAGGATTTGGAAAATTCAAAAAAAAAAAGAGAGAGAGAGAGAGAGAGGAAAAGAAAATCAGGCTTGTTGACTTTGTAATCCTTCACATGAAATTCTACATACTGTGACCGGGTGATCCAAATAGATTTATTATTGTGCGATCAGATTTATAAAATTATGTTTGAGTGTCAATATAACTCAAAATTCCAGTTAAACATACTCTCGTTTACAAATACTTGAATGTCTATAATGTTATTTTCTCCTTGCTTCATGAATTAAAGTGTCGTGCTAAACTGATTGATGAGAACCGAAAAATTGAGAGGAAATCTACAGGACCATTTCCTTCATTATGTTTCGTATTCTAAGGTTCTCGTGAGCTCTTTAGTTGTGTAAAGGAAAGATGAACTCCCTGCAACTCATAAAGTTGTATTTTAAAGATAAAAAGCAAAGATGCGTTGAAAAAAAAAAACTGAAAACACCGGCTTATTTATCCACCGCGGTAAGTTGTATTTTCAACCTTAGAATTAAGAGGTCCTACTTGTGCCTTTTTGTTGAACTTTTTTTCTTCGATACTCAACCTTCCTTTGACGATTCTGGAAGTGCCATTTTCTCCCAACTGATGAAAAAGGAAGGCATTTTAGCATTTCATCCTGATCAGAGTTGCGCTACACTTTTTTTTTTTCAAAATTTAATGCATATATAATGCACACACATACGCTAACGCCGGTGGACTTGCACGCTTTAAAGAAGTAATAATAGTTAAATCTTTGAATGATCTTAAAGAATTGAACGCATCTGAACGCCAAACAACATCCTTTCGCACTGCAGACCGCCCTTCAAGACCGATGTATCCCTTTATGCTGTACCAGGACGAATACTTCTTGTTATTTTTTATCAAACTCGTCGCGTCAGTTGCTAGATGACTCCTAAGTCTGATAGCGAATAATACCCAAGAGGTTGAAGTAGCCCATATTCAAACGACATTATCTTTGAACTTTTCTTTCCAAAGGGAAAAAAAAAAGGATCAAGGAAGACGAAATCTTTGACAGTAATAATGAGTTGTTGAACTTTGCAGAAGCAATTTACAAGTAGGAAGATAACACGTACATACTGGTACTCACGCAGCAAGAACGGTGATGATCTTTAATCAATGGCATGTTCATGAGGACGACACGACTTTACCGGCTGCAGAAGCTAGTTGTTAATGTGACAGGAAAGACCAGAGCAAGTTAAAACGAAATGCCCCACAACGCTGGCATCATTTGCTCGTCCAAAACCTTTCTGAAAACTTTTTAACCTATTTGCAAAGCAATGGAGATGGACCAATCCTATTAGCTTCAAGGATGACACATTCCATCTACTTCATGGGATGCTTTTTTGAAACTCAGGTAGCCTACCCTATAACCTAATCACATGTAGCACTATTTGATCAGTACTTTTCTTTTTCCACTTTTACAGAGAGAGCACTATCGATTAGTGATGATGACAAATAGGGCTATGACTTGCTCTTATTTGTATGGATTTATAGGCAAAAACTAAAGAAGAAGAACTCTTGCTGCCAAGAAAAGAAAAGCAGGTCCAACAGACAATGTCATGACTCTCTTAACATTTAGGACGATCTCGATCAGCGATACTTGTGGTGAGGAGGCACGAGAACTCCAAAAGGAAACATATAGGATATGGAGGTACAGACCAAGTGGGGAGGGTCGATGGAATGCAATAAATGTCTTGGAGAACATCAGAAGCTTTTGAACTCCGTAAAGCGAGCTAGGTGTTGAAAAGCAGTCTGCCTGCTGTTCAGAAATAGTAAGTGTCAATAGTTCTGAAGTTGGTAATAAAGGAATAAAGTTTCTCCTGCTGGTTGATACTATTAAAACTAAAGGTCGTCAATCAGCGTTGGTGTTCCAAATGGAAATGCAAAAAGATGCACAGTGACGGTATGGGTGATGAAAGAACACTTTCTCTCGAGACTAGACACGGGAAATCAGAAAGGGCGAGCAGGTACTTAAAACAAAACGCACTTGGGAATGGATGAAGTATTGGATTGAATTAACTCGACCCATATATCAAACTCCAACGTTTGAATGTTACATTGAATCCTTTCCTTCGTTTAGACTTGTTATGGAGATTGGATTGCAGATTGATGACCCTACGGTTCTACCACATAACGGAGATCTAGAAGATTGCAGACTGATGGGCCTATGGTTCTACTTCTACTACAACAACCGAGATCAGGTTGCAGTGTGATGGGCCTGCATTGATACCACACAAACAGCACACATGGATTTGTGGATTAAAAAGAAGAATGTTTCATGTTTCCCGGGTACATACCCGAACTGGTCATCCTTGAATCCATAAATAACCCGTCCAATGCCCACAAATGTATTTGATCTGATTTAAGAACGAGCTACCGTACTCCTTTTGTTCAACTATTTCCGTTGTGGTGTTTTCTTAGTCTAAGGATGCAGTGAAGGTGGATTCATATGCACATAGACCAAAGTTCCTGGTTTACAGTGTATTAGTTGGACCGGGCCAAATTGAATGCATACTCACGTTAAAGCCCTTTATATCTTCATTACTACAGATACTTCTCGATCGCATGCGCATTGATCTGAAACGTTGGCACTGTTCACACAACTATCTTTAGTCAGATGTGATCATAGAAAACTATGTCTATCATGGTCTCGTCACTTGACTTCGTCATAAATATACCAACCGCGTTGGATGGATTGGAAGAATTTTATTTGAACGGAACCAAAGAAAAAGAAAAAGAAGAAGAAGAAGAAGAAGGGGTGCTTTCATTTGCGCCGGGTACTTAGACGAAGCTATCGTGACACATACAGAACCATCCATGGTCTATTAGATTTGAGTATCAAAAATAGTCCTGCAGCCGGTAAAGCTATGAAGCAGCCTGTGGAGAATGAGGAAGCTGGGATGATATATTACAAATTGATCATTCGGTATTGCGAATCCTCAATTCTTCAGTTGGGAAATTTTATATAGCCTGAACATTGTCTGGAGAGATAGGGGAGGGGGCATCCGGCCGCGTGCCCTAGGGAGATATGCAACAATATTGTTTTAAAATTTTTTGTTGGGAAAGGTAGCCAGGATTCTAAAGTTGCTTGCCCCACCTACAAGAAACGCATTCCGTGGGGCTTTATCGGGTTGCACATTCTTTTGGTTGAGATCGGTCCCTCCCTGAGAATAAACCTTTAGTTTAGGCCTCCAAAAGGCGTCGAATGCCAGAAAAAGTTGTTCGAATAGCAAGCGTCCACAACACCTGATGGCGATTTCTCTCTTTTTCAAAAGATGCGTCGACGTTTCTTACCTTTATCCCTCTCTTTCTAGATCTCTCCCTCACACCCACAGCATGGGATCATACTGTTAAGTCCATCTTCATTATGAAAATTAGGAAAATACGTTAGTTAGATCGAATGATACTGTAGCTCGGACAGCATTACTTTTCGTTTATTTTTAGTTGCTTCTGCATTTCTTTGCAAATCAAATCGTACAAACCTTTTCAATGAAACAAATATCCTTCATCTTTCAGAAACAACCAATTATCTGACAAACAATCGATATACGTTAAGTGCACCTTTTATCTCAGATGAATCAAAAGATATGGGTGGGTTTCCATGGCTTTTATTCCAAGTGGTGCACAGCGATCGAGTCCATGGTCAGTGGTGGCAATATTGTACATAGTCAGATCTTAAGTACTACCAACCACGGGTTTGGATTGTCGTCGCCATATCAAATATATACAAGCATTGGGCTTTGTAGGGACACTGTTGCCAGCAGTGGAGTAAGTTTTTGGCCTTAAAATTCGATGAAGAGACCCGACCAACGCCTGGGCACGTTGCTTCCTAGTGTCTCCCGTTGATGTTATACCCTGACATCAAGCCAGCCCTGCTGGTCGCATCATGTGACCGATCACTGTTGGCTGCTGCACCAAAGAACGCCTCACTGGGCGTAACTAGCTTGCCTTGGCTATCAGCCACTTTCTTTCTGGGCCAGGAATCGATTCTGATGTGTACCCTCTCCGGAGTTTGGATTAAAAAGTAATCTCATGAGATTTAATTCATTCATTCTGGAAGATCTTTCTGAAAGAAAAAGAAACCGCAGATAGCTGCAGGGTAGTAGTGATGATGTTTGTACTCCGAAGTTTTTCGCTTGGATTGTGAGGAAAGGAAGCCAATGTTTCCGCATGTGTTGTCTTCAAATTTATGTAACAGTAGCAGATCTTTCATTGGTCCAAACCTCATGGTGTAAGACGCGAAGATGGAATACTTAGGAAAAACAGATCAAAGATCTAGAGGATTATGCCGACCAGGATCCTGCAATAATCCCGGTTCCGTATTAGATCTTAGAACAATATACTCAGAAATTGTCCCGCTCAGAGAGCCGTTTTGTCAGATCCGGACGATGGGTCACTGTACAGGAGACCAACATGTAAAGCGAAAGCCAGTCTAGAACGAAACTTTTTTCTTTTTCTTTTTCCGCTTTTTCTTTTATTGCCTTCAGAAGTAAGGCTATTAATATTACCCGCGAAAGACGATTCTCCCATGCTTGTAAATCACTCCCGACTAGATTCGTCCTCGTATTTTGTGCAGAAACGTAAATCTATTTATTTGATGGTGCAGAAAGTCGGGTGGTATGAGTAGCTGATGAGAAAGGCTTATATAACTAGATTAAACCATGCCAATCAAGGACATAAACCTCCACAAATTGGATTAGGAAAACAACTTCCACAGCCAGATTTACCGGAAAAGTCCGGAGAAATGAGATTTTGTTCCTTCTTTGCTTTGCTTGCCAATCTTGAAATGTCCGTGCAGTCCTCCTCACAATGTCTTCCGCGCCTGTCAGGCTACATTGAATTTGACCGACTTAAAATGTGGGCACTCAAAAGTAACATTTATGAATTAAAGTTCGTGCGCGTTACAACTCGTAAATGAAATAGGATGTGAGTGTGAAGGAGAATTTATTATGGTCTGATCACTTTGTCTTAAATTATTGGTTGAATTTAGCCTGCTGATGATTAAAACGGCACGAACGTTATGAATGGTGGACTGCTATCCTTTAATATTGTGTCCATATTGCATCATGTAGTTTTTTTTAATAAGCAAGGTGGGATTAGGTATTACCCTATTAGATTGTGCGGGCACACCCTAGCAGGGAATTCTTGGCCTTATGCTTCGAAATTTTAAACAATTCAAAAAACTTAGCTTTTGTTGGTTCACAAATAAAGTCGTCATCTGAAGTTGGTTCAGCTTTTTACATATAAAGTTATATATTTGAATGAGACAAAATGTTAAGGGAGGTTGGGAAGTGAGGTCATCCAATTGAAACTTACAAAGAGGTTTCTTCATATGATCTGTAAATGTGATGCCATAGTGACAACCCTATCACCACTGACATAGTGTGTGGTTAAAGCCAGTTTAAGGGTTCAGTTCAACTAATAAAGATACATGATGGCACTTGTAACGTTTACAAAAGTCAGCAACTTTATGGCCTGTGAGTGATCTCGTTTCCTTTTACCCGAATTTATCTATGGTCTCGACTTTCAACAGAATAAGCAAAACATCATTAAACACAAATGTTGCCAAGGTCTCAAGATCAACAATATCTTCCACCGAACATGGCTGATCCCATCGGCTCTAGTAGAGCGTCCATCGATAAGAGCAACGTTTGGTGGGGACGTGTGTCCAACTGTGATGGAAGCAAGAAAAAGGAAAAAAAAGGAGAGCAAGAAAAGGTTGCAGCAGCGTGATGCCTTTACGGAATAAATGCTGCTGCTGCGTCTGCCGCTGCCAAGGCAAAAGTGCAGACGCAATCCCAAATCATTCGTAGTCCCTTTACCTTTTTCCACATTTCCAACCCCCTATGCCCGCTGCTTTCTGTCTATCTCTCTCCGACTCGAAGGGGACGGATGGGCTGCAAGCTCAACAGGAAAACAGAACAGAGAAGTGAACTTTTGACCATCTTTGACTGTCATGGAGTCCGCCATTGATGGCCGATCCTCAGCCAGCCAACATGCGTCTAATGGTAAAGCCAACTTACTTAGCGAGCTTTATTCTCTCTCTTTCTCTCCCCCCGTAACTCTCTTCTTTGTTAATTAAGCACCAAAGAATGAAGTGAGATCAAGTGAGGAAGGCCTCTCTTTTTGGTGGGAGGGGTGTTGGGTTGAGTTGGTTTTGTGGGATGGTACGGACCGCAAGTCCCTTTCTTGCCTTTAACTTCACGCTACGTTTCATGATCCATGACCGATTTGTCGTCCGGTCATGCAAAAATTTAAATTCCAAAAGGAAAAAACTGGAACAGTGAAAAGGAAGGAAAGAAACGGGAAAAAGAAAGGGAGCAGGAAAAGGGAAAGTTGCGGAAAAGGCGAAGAAGAAAAGGCATGCATGCAGAGGAAGACAGCATCTAACGCCATTATTGAGGGAGAAGAAGGAAGGGCACAAGAGTCAGGCCATCCCCTGATGGTACCCAAATTGCCCTCCCGTCTTGTCCCTCTGCATGGTGTACTTCCAAAAATTCTGCAGTTGGGTATTCTCTAATTTTTATCATCTTTTCTCCTCAAATAATCATTCTTCTTCTTCATCATCTTCTTGGTGCATTCCATTCCTGAACTTGTCTGACAAATTCAAAAGGAAAAGGGCGGTGTGAAAACCAAAAACATGCCGCATCATATTAGAGCTGAGCGTTCACGTACTCAAAGATTCTCCGACGAATAAAGCTGATAGAGTCCAGTGGAAAAATAAAGGTTGAAAGTTAAAGAAAAGAGCAAAAGACCGGTGTTCAAAAAGATGCAGTGTAATTCTTTCATAATTATCTATGCAGCTTTTTAGTTGCATTAGAAAAACAAGATTTGAAAAGGAAAAAAGAAATCAACATATAGAGCATCGTAACTGTCATATACTGCGGAATGCATAAGCGCCTTACTCATGCAATCCAGGATGAGCTCATGATCCAAGTAGTCCTCCCTTGCACATCTATTTGGCACGCACTTTCTCCCTTGCTTTAGCTTTAGATAAAGAGAAAGGTGGAGGAACGGTTGATGCACCATCCACAGGCCGTCATGGAGTGCGTGCTGCATGGGCTGTGTGTGTTTTTGCCCTTCTTAACCCGCTCATCAGGTTTCTGCTCAATTAGCAAAGCACCGGAAAAATGCATCTGACATTTGTGGTACAACTAAAAGAGAGGAATGTCGTGGAGTGTTCGCATTGTGGTAGCCCTGTAAATGTCCATGATTTGTCTCATTTGCGTGATATTTGCTTTGCTTTCCATGAGATGGGCTTATATATATATATAATGGGGGTAGGTAGGAGAATAGAATGGAGACTTATGGAAGAAAACGCCATATGAAAGAGGCCAAAAGCCTGATATGGACTGTTGGGAAGGAATAGTGAGAGGGATGGGGGAGTGAGGTAAAAGAGGAAGCTTGCTTTTTCAAGAGCGCATGCCTTCTATGCGGGCAATGTTTTTCCCATTCTTATATGGCTCTCCTTTCCAAGCTAGTCGACATGGATTCTCCCTGCCAGTACAAACACACCCCACTCCCGCACACACATAAGCGCGCGCATATGCACGGCGGCAAAGAGAGGGCATGCTGTTCTGCGTTGTGGTACATCGTGTTTTTTTCCTTTTCCTCAAATTGCTAAAGATCTACAAATCTTTCGATGGCCACAAAGTAATAAAAGCAGTTCAACGATTAAAATCGATATCCACGACTCTGTTTAGATAGGCCTAGAAATAGACTTACTTACAATCGTGTTTCCGTGATTCAGTTTTCCGAGGCGCTTTAATGATAGAAACAATCATGTTTTTAGTGCTAAAAGCTCTGGAATATCGTGTTTATAAACAAGGGGAGTGTGTGCATTAACAAAATACTATTGTTCGCTACCTTAAACTCTTCATCACTTTTCGTATCACTCAAAGGCTACAAGCGTAGGGCATGAAACAAGGCAATTCTTTATTCTTCCCAAAGAGAATGTTTTTCTTTTTGCATGAGAACAAAAACACAGGACCAAGGAGCAGGAAGTGTGGACATGTCAGTTTCCAAATCAATCAACTTGTATATGCTAATTATTATAGTACTGCAGCACAGAAAAGAGCTTTGTGCCCGCCCACCCTTTTTTGCCGGTTTGGCAGTCATGTCTCCTCTCCGTATGTGCCTTTTGAACACATTTCCCTAGAAAATGGACGCGACGGGCCAACACTTTCCTTGTTTACTCCCCCTAATTACCGCCCGCTGCGAACCTCGGCACGGATTCGTCTCCATCACCCCCCAGACCGCGTAACCCTCTCTTATTCGGACCTAGTAAAGATACGTGCCCAAGTGCGCTTAAGCGCAACAGTGTGACCTCAGGTTTGACTGGTAAAATAGCAAGTATTCGAACTAAGTGTTCCCCACATTGTGACTTCGACGGCAAGGATTATTTATTAGCCCTCGTTGGTTCACATCATATTGGACCAATTAATCGGTAAAACTAAGCATTATGATTCTTCATGTTCAGCATTCCCTTGGAACAGTAAACCTGCATAAGCACCATCAGCCAACTCATTCCCATTGTTAAACAGGAATTAGAGGCAGTCGTGCGATGTAGAGGCCACAATCCACCATCAAGTATTGCAATGCCAAATGGTACCTAGGTAGAACAGACATGTCAAATCTATTACAGGAAATTTTCACAACAAAGCTAAAGGACGCACCGAGTGTTTGATAAGAAAAATATTACGTTTTGAAATACATTCTTCTAGCCCATGTTTGGAAAACATCATATTATTGTTCTACAAAACATATTACAGTTACATCTTTACGTCGAGTGTTCAATTTTTAGATCTAAGAATAACATCCATAATTTCATCATATTCATGGAACAAGAACATACAATTAAATCATGTATTTTTGACAAACTCTCCAAGAATACATGTTTTAATCTAACGCCCCTGAAGAATTGATACAGATAGGATTCTAAAAAAGGGAGCAAGAGTACCCCATGGTTTCAATCAGTCAACATCCCATAAATGTACAGGGTTTCACTACTGCTCCATCAAACACACAGCTAATCAACTAACTGAAAACTCTTATTAGCAATTTGATGATTAAACATCTTAACCGAACCTGCCGTTAAACTAATTTCTTCCCTGATCTCCTTGGTGTCATTAAATATTATGTATTCCTTCAAAAGCTTGATGCAGAGGCAACAAGATGACTCACCAAAACTGTGAGAAGAATCTGGGCTTAGCTAGCTAATACACAAACTGGAGGTAGGAGAGCAAAAGAGAGATATTAAGTAGAGCCAATTCCTAGTGAGATATTGATCTACCCTCCTTCCTCCCCAAATGCCGCACAGGAGGTTTGGTTTTCGTTTCTGATTTTACATCCTCTTTGCTGTTAAAGATTTCCTGTTTAAGGCGAGGTGTAATTCTCAAAGGGTGAGCTTCGGTGTTGAACACCCACTCATCAAAGGAGATGACATCTGGTGGTGAGAACAGAAGATAAAGATATTTGAGCGTCTCTGCAAGGAAAAAGCTTTGCATCATATCATCCTTTACTCCTGTGTTCACCTGAAAAAAATTGCAAGAACATTTTGTAAGATAATGAAATAGTAGCTGAAACCAAGTTCTCATTAACGAAAAAGAAAATATCTGGAGTTTTCTTTTCGTGTCCTGTATAGATGATCACAGTTGGAAATTGTTGGATTGTGTTTCTAAGGGGAAAAACAAATCATAATCAATTTAAATTCAGGGCAGCTATTTGAAGTCTTAAAGGAACACTTCTGCTTTCTCATTGTCCGCTTTTTGTGGAAAGATTTTTTTTCAATTTGCCAAGTACCATGCCAAGCTAAAAGAATAAGCATGCCAAGCTAAAAGAATAAGCATGCCAATAACTTGAAAAGGGGGAATGGGAAGAAAACAGTTTTCCCATCTTAGATCCATCCTGGAGCATGACAAAACATGACACAGTAGAAGAGAGAAAAAGTTGTATTGTGGTATGTCAATGCATGACAAACTAAGAGAGAAAAAACTGAAACAAATTAATGAAGACCAGACAGGTTAGATGGATTACATCTCTAAGCCCAACATAGCCTGAATAAATTCTTGAGTTCTTTTCAAATGCTTGAAAAATATTCCAACCCCATTCCTGATATGTCTTGTTTCCAGTCAAACGCCAGAGGTACATAAGTGACTCAACAGTCTCAGGCCGCAGTATATTCCATGATGTGCCAACACTCATGTCCTGCAATTTGAAATTTGGATGGAGTGAATATGCAGATGAAATAATGTCAGAACTCAAAAAAATGTAATGACAAACCTGTCCTCCATGGAAGTAGTAATTTTCTCCAGCCAATTTTGTGGGTGTGGACTGGTAGAAGTTGTAACAAGTCCAAGCAAGCTGCAGAAAAACAAATGTTCTGAGCTCAATTTACTTCCTAATTCTAAACTATGCCCCAAATGCCTGAACAAGGAAGAATATTATGCATACAAACCACAAAGAGAAAACAGTCAAATTTGACAAAACTCGTAAAACAACAGCATCATAGTTTCCAAGCAAGACAACAAATGTATTACATATTTGAGTGCAAATAGTACCTCTTTCGCGAGTGACATAAATTTTGCGGCATCTTCAGGACCATAACCAAATGATCCTAAAGCTATCATTCCAGGAGCAAAGCATGCTAACTCGTCCATCTTGTAAAAAGGAAAACAACAATCTCAGAACAGGTGGGAAAGAAGCCTTATAATGATGCTGGGTTCCTTGACTGAAGGATGTTAGGACGTTCCTACCTTATCTGACAGTGAATCACCATTTTTCTCACAGATATATGAGAAAGAAGAAGGTGTAGATTTCTTGACCAAGCTCAGCAGACCTTTCATTGAAGTCTCCCACATCTGCCTACAGTCAAATGCATGATCTAGTTAACTACCATCTACATATAAAAAATTGTGTACGTCACCACCAAAACGGAAGGCAGCTTTCATGGAACATAGAAATTCACACACCATTTAGTTGCACTTTATTAAGCCAACAAGCTAAAAAACTAAAAAAGAAAAGAGAACTATTCTGTAACATGAACAAACAGTTACCTGTAATGTTTTACAGCTTCAGTTTTGTTCCCATGTAACCAGACTTTAAGCAGATACTCATAGAAACTGTAAGGACAATTGCCACAAGAAAACAATTATCATTTGTCTTAAAAATATGGTTTATCAACTTTTCAGATATCCTAAAATGTCATCTCCAACACAAAGAGCAAGTTAAGCATATCTTCCAGTTGCTTAAGAACAAGAAGAGTGATATCATCCAAAGTCATTTAAATGACATACTAAAGTGGACGGAATATATGCGCAATTTTTATATCTTCATTGCCAACTAAAGTAGAAAACAAAGATAATATTCAGAAAGAAATAAGAGTGTACTCTAAGAACATGCTAAGAATGTGCCCTTGTCTTCAAACAATCACATATTCACATTCATTCTCCTTTCTGACAACAAAAATATTAATATATTTTAATTTTTTAAGGTACATATTAACATATTACTGACTATTTTGAATTTTTACTTGTGTTTTTGTAACAAAATTAGTAGAAACTCAAATTTTCATAGTTTCATTATTTTCCATATTTATAGTTTTCTGAATTCTCCAAAGTTTCCCAAAAGAAACAAACTTCTCAATTAGCATTCAAACCTCATGATAAAACCAGTGTCGTATGTATCATACGATACCTACAATACACCCCCTGTATAGTAAATAGGGGGTGTATCGTACCTGTATCGCACGTATCATGCCTGTATTGCACTTATTGTGCAATACATGGCCCGTATCGTACGATACGTACTATATTGTACGATACATGATGATTTCGAAAAAGGGGGGCCCTAAACCCCCCTTTTTTGAGTTTTCTTTATAAAAATCCACCCCTTCTTCATTTCTAACCTAGAGATTGTGCCACCTTGGAGGGAAATCATCGATTTTCAGCGTAAAATCATCGATTTTCACTGTGAAATCATTGATTAATTGTGTGTGGGTGGCTGATTCACGTTGGGAGGAATCCGCAAGAAAGCACACATCTCAGTTTGATCCTTTCAGCTTAGAAAACTTTGAAGATCTAGAACCATGGATTGAGGAAGAACCAACTATAATATTTGATGATGATGATGATCTTCAATGCTTCAACCTTGAAGCTGAAGCAATAGAATTTGCTCACGAAGGAGAGCCTGCTGATATGTTGGTGAGGATCTTCAAATTCATGAAGATGAAGATGAAGAAGACCCAAACCCCTTCCCTCCCCTCCCTTTTCCTCCCTTGTTCAAAGAAGAAAAGGCCTCTCGGTAGATGATCAAACAAACAAAGAAGATTGGAGCAATGAAGAGAGAGAAAGAGAGATACAATCATACAAGTACAACAACTAAAATCAGAATTGAAATCGACCTTCACCACAAAAGAAGGTTGATTCAACCCTCTCTCAAGCGAGGGCATCAACGACTGGTGAGGATTCAACTTGACCCTCATTGGAAGGTCGTCAACAAGTCGCTTGCTGTCCAGCAAGGGCAACGACCTTTGCCAGACAAGGACAAGGTTGCCGACGAATCTCACCAATGAGGGTCAACACATTTTTATTATTTTCTCAATAGTGCATATAAGAAAGCATTGTTATCTTCTGTTATTTTAATATTTTTTATGGAGAGGCAACTTTTTTAGAACTTAAAAGAAACTATGGGTGGCTGTTCAGTTCCAGAAGTTAGGCAGTAGTTTGTTCCTAGCCCAAAACTTACATGGTGATTTGTAATTTTCTTAATTAATTTATACATGACATCTTATGAACCATCAATCAAATTCATTGGATTGCTCATAATCAATTCACACAGCCTTTATCTTTACTTAGACAATTTTCCCTCTCTCTCTTTTTGTAGATCAATATATATACACAAAGAGAGAGAGAGAGAGAGAGATTAAAAACAACTAGTTACCTTTATGACCAAATGATATTTTTTTCTTTTGTGCTGCTAAGAACTGTCACAAAAGGTGCATTTTGCAATAGCACTTGCTTAGCCACAGTTTTCAGCAACATAATGCACCTTTTGCAACAGTTTAAAAAAAAATTCCAGCCACAGAGGTAGCCGGCTGTTTAATTTTTTTGTGTTTATATCTATACATATAAGTTGTCCCCTTATGCCAGCTATTTGGCATAAGGGGTACGATAACTTCTCAACGTCTGATCACTCACGACCGAACACTCAGTTTTTTTTCCTTTAAAAGACTTTTTTTTTGGTTGGGGGTGGTACGATCGTCAGTGCCTCCTCATTCTGACAGCCTCCATTCCCTTTCGGCGAGCGACAGTGGCTCGCCAGTGTCTACTGCATGAGCATTCGATCGTGCTTGATCGGACGCTCGTTTTTTATTTTATTTTTTTGGTCTTTTTGAATAGTGGAGGCGGTGGTCAGTGACAGTCATTCCCACCTCCCCATTCTAGCAGCCTCCACCCCCTTTCAGTGAGCGACAGAGGCACACTGGCGAGCAGTGCGTGAATGTCCCCTCCGCATTGCCGATGCTCACCGCAGTCGCGGGCAAAGCCCCGGGCGTCGTCGGTGGCACAGAGGGGAGGCCTCAGCCTCCCCTCCCTGAGGGCTGGAGGGCATCAGGGAGAGCCTCCCTAACGCTCACGTATTTCTTTTTTTTAACTTTTTTCATTAATATTAATATCATCTGATCAAAAAGATTGGATGTTCTAGAGTTATCGTACCCCTTACGCCAAATAACTGACGTGAGGGGAGAGCTTTCCTATATATATATATATATATAAGTTGACTGAACAATTCAATTGATGGTTCACATGGTGCCACGTATAATATTTACCATATATGCAACTACAATGAAAGAGCGACTTAAATGTGACAACTTGTGAACCTTTGACAAATTTAATGAAGAATATTTACCATATGTTCTACTACAAATTTAATCTCTCTCTCTCTCTCTCTCTCTCTCTCTCTCTTTATATATGTAAAGAGATAGTGATCGAATATTGTTGCCCCAAGCTGGCTTTTGCTCTCACATTCCCCAACTCGAAATCATTTGATCAATTGATCATATTCATATGGATAACAACATAACGTGACCTACATAACTTTAACAAATAAAAACATTTGAAGCACATAACTGGAAGGTGTAATCAGGATTATTAAGAGCATCAAAAAAGAATGGTTCACAGTGCATCAAAATTTGATGGGATAAAAATTACAATATAAAAAATGATATCTAACAAAAACTTTATGCTGAATCTATCTAATGTCACTACGTCAAATGAAGTAATTATCTTTTAAGCTACAGTGCACACTAGAACCTGGGGGAAACCATATATATAGTATTTAATCTATGCTCATGAAAAAATTACCATGGTGTCTTAAGTGCAATGCGGTGTCGCTGAATATCTCAGGCACGAGTTTGTTTCACAAAACCAACCACATGCATGATCATTGAAAAAAGAAGAAAAGTAAATCAATGTAAATATCTTGTTTTGTAAGGATTTACAAAAGTGCCTAGCCCTTAGTTCATATAACCTTGTATATAATTTAAAAAGGTTTCCAAACATGGAAATAACATCCATGTGGTTACTTATGCAGAAACACATCCACGAAGGTATCCCACTAAAGTTCATCGCACTTTGCTCTCTCTCTCTCTCTCTTTCTCTCTCTCTCTCTCTATGTGTGTGTGTGTGAGTATATATATATAGGCGTATGAGTGAGTGTGTGCACATGCATAGAGAGGCACATGTTGAAGGTTCCTTTTACTTAATCCAAGTACTTAGATGCATATGTCATTCTATATTTGCAACCATACTTAGGATTTGCATCAATTTCACAGAAAACGTAAGTTTGAAATATATATATATATATATATATATATATATATATATATATATATATATATAGCAGTGTTGTACGTATCGTACGATACGGGGCCGTATCGTACGATACGTATCATATCGTTTGAAAAATACAATACGATACACCCCCTATATCGCAAATGAGAGTGTATCGTACCTGTATCGTACGATACAGGCTGATTTCTAAAAAAGGGACTTGAACCCCATTTTTTTGAGTTTTTTTTATAAAAACCCACCCCTTCTTCATTTCTAATCTATAGATTGTACCGCTTTAGAGGGAAATCATTGATTTCCATTGTGAAATCATCGATTTCCATTGTGAAATCATCTATTAAACCATGGATTTGTGCATGGGTGGCTGATTCCCATTGAGAGGAAATGGTTTTTTTAAACCATGAAGATGAAGATGAAAAAGAATGATATTGTTAGGAATTTTGATGTCTATGAAGTATGAATGATGAACCGTGAACGACTGAACGCTAAGTTTATAGCATTTAGCAAAATAATAAGTCTATCATTATCTAAAAGACTAAGTCACTAAACCATGTTTTCTATGAAGAATTTATTATTTTTATTTTTTTCTGATTTTTTTATGAATTTTTCGATTTTTTTTTTTTTTTGATTTATTTTTTTTTTTTTAAATTTACGATACGTTACGATAAGTTATGATACGGCGTATCTTAAAGCCCGACCGATACGCCTTACGATACACTTTTTACAACATTGATATATAGGTGTATGTGTGAGTGTGTGCACATGCATAGAGAGAGAGAGAGGGGCACATGTTGAAGGTTCCTTTTACTTAATCCAAGTACTTAGATGCATAAGTCATTCTTTCTTGCAACCATACTTAGGATTTGCATCAATTTCACAGAAAACGTGACTTTCAAATAAAGTCTTTTGGCACCATATTAATCTTTTCTTTTTTTGACATCGACAGTGGATCAGGAAAACGTGACTTTGAAATAATGTCTTTTGGCACCATATTAATCTTTTCTTTTTTTGACATCGACAGTGGATCAGGTTGCCTGTGAGTGACCTTGTGAATGCAAAACAACACAAGAACCACTATGTAGAGCAAAACTGCAAGACAATATATATGATAATTAATTAAATCAAAAGACAATTTGACTAGCATGTCCGTCACCATGACATGTCCCAGTTTTCCACAAAAACTAGTCGTATGGATATGATATTCATTTTCCACGTTTTTAAACAAATTGGTGAGATGGACATGATCACTATGTCTAAAAATTTACGAATGAACATGAAAAACATGTTCCCTGATATATATGTCCATAGGGCTGTTCATGAGCGAGTTCGAGCCGAGCGAACTCGACTAAAATTACTCGAGCTCGAACTCGACTCGAGCTCGAGTCGAGCTTCTTACAGAAGGCTCGAGCTCGACTCGACTATCAGTAGTCGAGCTCGAGCTCGACTCGATTAACCCATTTAGCTCGACAACTTGTTTACCACACGACAATAACAGCAAAACAATAAACACACGACAATAACAGCAAAAGTGTTATCACTGTCGTATCGTGTATCGGTCGGGCCGACCTATACACTGTATCGTAACGTATCGTAACGTATCGTAAATGTATCGTAACGTATCGTAAAATTAATTTTTTAATTTGTAAAAAATATTAAAAAATTATAAAAAATAGAAAAAAATCAGAAAAATTCTAAAAAAACAAGTAAAAATAAAAAAACTCAAGAAAAATGTATTTAAAGGAACATTCATCATTCATGTATATGAAGTATGAACTATGAAGTATGAATATGAACAACACATTCCAAAATAAGAAATCAAACATTAAAAAATCAAAATAACATACTAAGCTGCCGAAGAGTTTTTGATTACATCACAATTCATAAGTTATTTCTTACCTTCTTGGTGTTAGAAACCAAAAAACCCTCTTTCTCCAAGCTTCCCACCGTCCCGAGGCTCCCCACAACAAGAAATAAAGCTTCTTTACCAGCAAATTTTGATGCAAATGGAGAAAATCTCTCCCTCCCACGTCTCTTGCAGCGTTAAGAAACAAGAAAAGAGAGAGAGAGGAGCGTAGGTTTCAAAATAAGACGCAAAAAAGGGGCCGTCGGGCCCCTTTTTTAATTTACTCCCGTATCGTGCGATACGGAGGTGTATCGTGCGATACAGCCCCCGTATCGTGCGATACGGTCCCCGTATCGTGCGATACGGTCCCCGTATCGTACGATACGGTCCCCGTATCGTGCGATACGGTCCCCGTATCGTACGATACGCGTCCGTATCGTACGATACGGATAACATTGAGCAAAACAAAGATGAAAACACCAAAAACAACATTACATGTAAAAACAGAGATGTAATCAGAGATGATTACCAGAGATGTAAAAACAGAGATGAAAACCACACGACAATAACAACAAAACAAAGATGAAAAACCATAGAAGAAGAACCGATTCAAGAAGAAGAAGAAGAAGAAGAAGAAGAAAACCTGCCGGCTGCTCCGCTGCTGGCTGCTGCGCTTCGCAGCTTGCCGGCTTCACCCCATCAGCCTTCCCCTTCTAGATGGAACATGGTCGAATCACATATTCACAAGGGCGCTTCTCTCGTGACCTCGTCTGGTCTGGTGGTCGACGCCCAAATCCATCGGCGCCTCTTTTCCCAACTGACCCCACGCCCTCCCCACCCCTTTCCTCCCGCTACGGCCTTCCCTATAAAGAAAGGCCCAACTCCCCATGTCCTCCCATCCTCCTCCATTACTTGTCCTCCACTCATCACCTTCCGACTCTCTCTCTTTCTCTCAACTCTCAAGCCCAGGGAAGAAGGCACAGAGATCCTACGTCTTACCTGGTCTGTTCTTTCTGCGCTTCTTTTCGTTTTTCATCCTTTCCGATTGCTTCTGCTTCTCCGACAGGAGGTTAAGCTATGGCGCCTAGGTCGAAATCCGGAGCAGCGACAAGACTGGCGGGGGCCGTCCTTGCGAAGGAGGTACATCCTTCCCCGCCCGTTTCCTGGCAGCCGGAGCGGAAGAGGGAAGCCCTTTTCCGTCGATGGAAGAGGAGAAATAACGCTTTCGACTTTTCCATTTAACTTTTAACCCTAAACCGGTTTGATGAACCGAGTCGAGTCAAGTTTATACGAGTCGAGTTCGTGCAACTCGAACTCGACTCGTGTAGCGTTTCGAGCTTAATGGGTGAGCTCGAACTCGACTCATTTATAAATGAGTCGAGTTCGAGTCGAGCTTTTCCGGGCGAGTTCGAGTCGAGCCCGAGTTGGCTCGACTCGTTGTGCAGCCCTATATGTCCAAGCTTTCATTGGTCATATAGATATTATCTCCATTTAAAAAAAATCAAAGGATCCACATAAAATTATGTTTCCGGATGCATATATTATAAACAAAAACATTGGGATCTGATTCAAAAAATTGAGAAAACACAAACAACAACATTCAGATCCATTTAAAAATTTTGAGAGAACACAACTTTATGTTCATTCCTATGTTTCTTTCAGGGAAGTCTCATCTGGAAGGTTTTTTTTCATTGAAATCACATCTGTATGGTTTGCTTCATGAAGAACTTGGGAGTGGCCTAGAATCCTTATGCAAGTGAGTATATGAATCAAAATAAGCTCCAAAGCAAACACACAAACTCTCAGGCTTTTCTACCTGTATCCAAGCAGAATAAAAAGGTGAAAAAACTTAAACTAACATGCATAAATTACAAATTCAATACTTCAAGTTCAGATACAGAAAAGCAACCAACACAGATTCCAGAGAAAAAGTACAAATAAAAGTACTAGCAGGACTCCGTACCTGTCACCCATAGCACCAAACGTGATTGTCCCATGCGAAGGTTGTCCTGTGTGAGGATTGATGTATATTGGAAGCAACCCATCACTAGGGAAAACTTTTGCAAGCTGATCTATGACATTTTCTACCTGCATAGGAAGAACAAAAAGATAGATCTCAACCTAAAGCAAATGAAATCAGAGTTGTTCTGCTCACAGAACAGGAAACAGATCACCTTAAATAAAATTCAATGTAAGCCAAATTGAGAGGCACATGGAGTCATGGACATAACACAGTCATGCTACACCCAAAAATATCGACCAGCAAACTGTGAAACCCACAGAAAGTATCCTACCATCCAATTTTCTTCTATCTTAATTGCTTTCAAACAATATTTGACAAAACGATTTTCCTAAAAGTAGGCCATGAACATTATTAATAATTTAATATATAATTAACAAAGAAATGTATAGATATCCAGTGATAATTTGAAGAATCTTTATGGACTTTTAAGCCCCACAACGTAGATGATCATTAATAAAGTAGTTACCCCTTAATTTAACCCCCCATATTGATCTCAAAAATTGATTTGCAATCTTCACCTACAAAAATTCAAGTTATGCAAAAGTTGCATTCAAGACATGGCCACAAACCTTTTGCTGATATCTTGGGTCTCCTGTCCTCTCAGATAAAACAATGAATTCTAGTTGCTCAGTTCCAGAATCTGCTAAGATGCTATTGCCCTGTTGATGAAGAACTTGTCAGTTAAACAGTTCGGCTTAAATAACATAGATTCACTCATTGATTAGCTTAGTCTAGACCTTATGCATTGCTACAAAATATTTCTAAATTTTGTTTTGCTTTTGATGTTAAAAAATGAATGTGTGTGGGTGCCCCACTGACTCCCTTAATTTTTTGAGAATGTCACATCAGCACTCACATCTCTATCTATCTTAGAGATGTAGAGAAAAGAAAGAACTATGAAGAGGCACATCACAAATTAAGGTGGTAACGTTCACAGCCCGTATGAAAAGAAATGAAACTTTGTCAAGGACTATATCAAAAGAGAAAATACATGAACAAATAAGAAAAATCATGATCAACAAAATTCCTCCAAATAAATCAGTATCTGATATGAACTTATTGAAGAACCACAAAAGATTGCCATCAGGTCTACTTCTATAAATTCAGTAGAAAAAGAAGACAGAAAATACCCCAGCCCATCCTAAGTTGTATGCACGTCCACTTGCCAAATTAATCCGGTTATAAGGAATCCCTGAAGGAGTATTCCAAGCAGGAAGCAATCTGTCTGCAATTTCTTTTGCTTTTCCAAGAAATAGCTTGTCACCTGAGAGATCATATGCACTGAGGAGTCCGCCAACAACTCTGAAATCCATATATATTGTGAAATCAAATACTAAACTAAGATACAAGCATCAGATGTAGTGCCTTGCAAATTAAATTTGATATACTTTTCAAGTTTCAACAACAAAAAGAACCCTACAATTTAGACATCTAAAAATTAAACCTTACAAAGCAACCTTATGGTTGTCTCAAAAACACTAGCTTCACACTCCTTATTGAAGTCCAGAGAATGTGCAATCCATCTGTAGTCAAATGACAGAATAAGTCAAAATATTAGAATATAAAAGCAGGCTAGAAAGGTAGCAGAAATAGATCATACCAGAGATGCAACTACCATAAAGTTACATTGTAACCTCATGCTGGAATCAAAGTACCAGACACAAGACAAAATATCAAAGAAAATGCAGTGAAAGTAAACCTTTAGTTTGACACCAAGTAAAGCCCTAGGAGGTCAGGATTAAAAGCTACGTCAGATGCAATCTTCAGAAAAGGGACAGTGCCCACGTCAACGCGATGTGGGTGTGGGTGCGTAATTGAGTGTGGCTCCGACACGCACCCCCAAAGGCGAAGCCAGGATTTGTTGCAAGGGCGGGCCAAATGGGGACTGGGTTTTAGAGGTTGGATTTGGGTAGGGCCAAACTCAAGTTACATTTAAAAAATACATAGAGGTAAAAAAAAATCAATTTTTACACTAAATTTTTCTTTTTTTCATTTGTTAGGGAGGGGCCATGGCATAGGCGCCCCCCCCCCCCCCCCCCCCCCCCCCCCCCCCCCCCCCCCCCCCCCCCCCCC